>JAVJIF010005670.1:0-190078 GCA_038442645.1 Agave tequilana
CTCCCTCTTTGTAACGCGACCTTCGCGTTACTGTATCGTCACGACGCGAGGCTAACTCCCGCGTCTGTGATCTCCTCGTGCTAACGCGATGCGGACCCCACGGCCGCGTCCGCGTTTCCCTCGTGCCCCTGATTTGAACGCGGGCCTCGATCCCCGCGTTTGTGTTCTTCACAACGCGACTCCCGCGTTTGTGATTCCCGCTCCGCGTTCTTCTCCGTTGGCAAGACTTAGGGCCGGTACCCTCCCTTTGGATTGGGGCCGAACATCCCTTCGTCGGGCACAACAAAGGAAGCACCTTTCCTCCCCTGTTTGTTTCCTAACGCGGATCTTAACCCCGCGTCTGGGCAATCCCTTGACGCGCTTCCCGCGTTCTTTCTGCATTTGACACGGCGCAGAGCCTATTCCCGCGCGTCTGTGTCCTTCTTGTATGTCGCAACGCGATCCCCGCGTCTGCTCTTTCCCGCGTCTGTTATTCCTGCGACGCGACTCCCGCGTCTGCGTCCCCGCGTCTCTCTCTCGGAAGCTCGCGTCTCCCTGTTACTCTTCTCTGTCCTCTTCACTTTCTCTCTCCTCATAAATATATATTATTTTGGCGCGTGCGCGAGTTCCATGGATTCCAGACTTTCCGGCTTTCCGGTGATTTAGGCGAGTATTCTCGCTCTCGCCTCCATTTGGGGGTTTCCCCGCTTCGTCGGGTCGACATGTATTTCATTCTATGTTTCCATGTATTTTGTATTGGGCTGAGTCCCTATATCTGTGTGTGGCCGAGTGCCAATCTCTGGACATGTATTGCTCTGTGACGAATGCTTGTACTAGGGTAGTTTACTTCTTGTACTCATACCATGCCTGTGATGTATTGTACTGCCTTATACCATACTTGGATTCCAGACCCTTTCAACCTCCGGTCACTCACTATCTCGAAAGAGAGGTGATTGGGACCGGCAGGTCTCTCAGTTCAACCTCCGGTCACTCACTATCTCGAAAGAGAGGTGATTGGGACCGGCAGGTCTCTCAGTTCAGCCTCCGGTCCCTCACTGTCTCGGAAGAGGCATGATTGGGATCGTCAGGTTTCTCAGCTCCGCCTGGTGAGCATGCTTAGCGCTCGGTGCTTTATTCACTAATTCGTCTAGGCGAGTTGCTGCCGGATTCTCTACTCGTATCTTAATCCGAGTATCCCGGTAACCTCGCAGAGCGCATTAGTGTCTAAACCCTGTTCGCTGCTTGTGCCTCCAGCTTGTTCAGCTCCGCCTGGTTATCATGATCAGCGTTCAGCGCTTTACCACTAGATTCGTCTAGGCGAGTTGCTGCCGGATTTACCGCTCGTACTTCAGTCGAGTCGTCCCGGTAACCTCGCCAGACGCTCCAGTGTTAATACTGTTTGCTGCCTGTGCTTCCAGCTTGCTCAGCTCCGCTTTGTTTGTGCTCAGCCACTATTCTACCCCATGCCATTACTTCATGCCTGACACCTGTCTATACTACTTGTCGTTTTCATATTACTTTTAACACATGTATATCACCTGACAACTGTTGTACTATCACCTGACACCTGACATGCTACTATTTGGCAAGACCCCTTGTTATGATATGACTTGCCACTGGATTAATATTAATCTCTTGACATGACTGGTTACCTGTCTAATATCACCATCTTGTCATGCTATCCCTTGACACTCAGCATGATATACTTGACCTGTGATTATCACATTTACGGGAACCCTGCCTTGTTATCCTGTACTATGTACAGTGACCTGATATCCTGTATCATGATCAGTGACCTGTTATCCTGTAGTATATACAGTGACCTGAACTCCTGAATTCCTGATCATGTCCTGTTCCTGTTATTCCGTAAATTGATAATTAACCTAATAAATCATAAAAGGAACAACTTGCATCGGGTCGGGGGAAACATGCGGCTATCAATATGTGTTCGTGTTTACAGTGGTATTAGGCATGTTGTGCAACTAAAACTTCCGGTCTGACCTGTGGGCCTCCAGGCAACCGAGGGGAGTGCTGGCTCCCTCCTCCTGAATCATGATAAGGGCATACATAAGACCCTCCTGAATCGCCTTGCGGCAGGTTCCGTCACCAAGCAGCGGAACATCCTGGGCCGTGGTCCCGGGTATGTACGGGACCCACTGTAAACATAGTTCGTTGATACCCCCGCTGGTTTCCAATAACAACTTGCTTTACTCGGATATGGATCTATGTGTGCTGGGACGCTAGTTCACATAGCTAGATATCAGGGTAAGACGAGTATAATAGTCATAACAATAATAAGACGCTAATTGTGGGTGTTGTATACGCTTGGATTACGGTGACATGAGATAAAGGTATATAGATGAGGGTTTCCTTGTTTGGATTACTCCCTCGAGGTACTAGTCTCATGAGGCCGTAGCTTAAGCTTATGTAATGCCCTTTCATTTTTACCATGTTGCTTGTGCTGGTTTTTACCTCGGATTTCCGGTTTTATGAGAATTATAGTATTAACTGCTCATGCCCTGCTTTATCCCTGGTATCCATCTGCCTCCTGTTCATTATCTTATCATGCCCTGAGTGCAGTCGGATTGTATGTGCTTGGATTATGGTGACATAAGATAAGGGTATAATATGAGGGTTTCCTTGTTTGGATTATTCCTTCGACGTACTAGTCTTATGGAGCCGTGATCTGAAACCATACAATCAGATTTGCTCGTCCTCGGCTTTACTTGGTCTTATCGCTTTACATGTGCTTACCCTTGCTTGCCACTTGGCTTTTGCTTCACCACTCGCCTGGGGAGTTTCATCTGACTCCCCTGGATTCTCATGTCCAGGTCATGGAGATTGAAGTGCGTGGATTCTCCCTGTTGCTGATCAGAGTGGCGTAGCGGTAGCGTGGATCTCCAGCAGACCGTTCAGAGCTCTATTCTTCCAGGCCCCCTGTGTGCCTCTCGAGTTTTCCTTTAGTAAACTCGTGAGTGCCCTTTTGTACTATTCATCCATGTACATCTGCTTGTAATCTCGCAATTGCGCATGTCAGTGATGTAATATTCATGTAATATTGGATCACCTCTGGTGATAACTTTGTAATTGTACTCATGTGTTTGAATGTATAATGCACCACTTGCTTCCGTACTCTGATTCTTGCCTGTACTGATGCTTAGCGTATATACGTGAAGGTACTTCTGACTTGCGTATATACGTTGCAGTAACGTCCCCGTACCCGTGGAATCGGGGCGTTACAAAATCTCCAAAACCGGTGTTAGTCGGCATCACTGATTGATTCCCAGATTTTTTTAGTTTTCAAATGGAATTGAATTTTCAAAAATAGCTTTCATGTTCCTTCTTAGAATTTTTATTTTCTATCTAAATATATTTTTTGAAATTTTTCTAAATTTATCAAAATTTGACCAATTCTGGTGTCGCCGGTATCGTCAGATTATTTCAGGATTTTTAATTTAAAAACTACATTAAATTTCCCAAATCTGATTTCACCGAACATATTAAAATAATATGTACTATTTTTAAGAATTTTTGGAACGTTTCTGAAACAGTCGAATTTTCGCCCTATTATAATAATAATATTAAATACCGATCTTATCTTTTCTTACTTTTTCCTTCTTTACTCCCCTACTTTATACTCCCAGGATATTGTAATAAATTAATTATTTAATAATAAAATTTTTTATTATTTTTCTTTTTCTTATTTTTTCTTATTCCTTTAATTTTCTTTCTTTTTCTTCTTTTCTTTTCTTCTCTCTTACTTCCCCATACCCTGCACCACACCATGTCCTGCACCCCTGCACCCGACTACTCCCTGCTGCTGCAAAACAGCAGCACACCCTACCCCATTCCTCCCATTCCTTTCCTCTCTTTCTTCTCCTTTTAATTTCCTTCCTTCTTCCTTTTTTCCTTCTTCATCTTCTTCATTTTATTTCTCCACCAACAACCAACCTCTCCACCATCACCACCGCCGCACACCGCCGTCCTAGCCACCGCTGCCGCACCTCCTACCTCCTCCCTCTTCTCTTACCCACTTCCACCATCTCCAATATCCCCCTCCTCCTCCTTAATTTCATTCAAACCCACCACCACCACTTCATCTTCTTCCCTAAAATTTCCACCCAATCACCTCCTCCTCCACTTTCAACCCCTCAATCATCACCTCTTCCTCCTCCTCTAACTCCCACTGCCTCCAACAACCACCACAACCACCACAACCACCACCACCACCAGCTACCATCGTCACCTCCACCAATCCCAAACAACACACCTACAACCCCAACTCCACCACCCCCTCTCCCCCGGGCTACGCCGCGCGCGCGCCCCCCCGACGCCGCCGGCGCCTCCGTCAGGCCTTCGGCGGTCCGCCGGCCGCCCACTCCCCCTCCTTTTCTTTTCCTTTTCTTCTTTCTTTCTTTCTTTCTTTCTTTTAATTCTTTTCTTTTCTCCCTTTCCATTTTTACCCCCTCCTTAACCCCCTATTTACTTTCCCATAATTTCAATTATACACCTCCCCATTAATTCTTATTTTCTCTCTTAAATAACCCTATACTCTCTCTCTCTCTCCTCTCTTTCTCTCATCTCTCATTTTCTCTCTAATATATTTATAATATTTATTAAATATATATTTATATATTTTATGGGCTAGTGGCTTGCTAGCACGTGTTAGTAGATTTCTCGGACTTTTCTCGGTAATTTCATTCCGGTGTTAGGTGAGTACATTTCTTTGACATTTCTTTCTTTATTACCATCATTTCATGTCTAATAATTATTAACTGGCTTTTAATATATGATGTCTCTTTATGCAAGTTAGTATGTGTTATATAAATGATTTCTAAAATTTATCATGTTTTATAAATAGCTTCGGACCGTTATTATACCTTGTTGGATTGTTTTTATACCGAGTATGTTTAGATCTGCTTCCGCTTTACTCGGCTCCACATAGCTAATTATAGACTAAATTATTATTGTAATAAAAATAATTGTGAAGAGTTTGAAATGTTTATACCGTTCTCCTTTACCATGTTATGTACGGTTGATACCTGATATTTGATGTTGTGACTCTCACCGACATAGTAGTTACCTGACCCTAATATACATACACCGGTACTTGCCATGCTACACTTATTACTTGATATCTGACACCGGTACTTGCCATGCTACAACACTATCACTTGATATTTGACACTGGTACTTACCATGTTATACTTGACGGTTGACGTGCTATCACTCATTGGACATGCTATCACCTGGTACTAGTATATTTGACCTAATATTGTGACACCTGACTGGATACTATTACACCGGACACCTGTATTTCTTTGCATATTCATGATTATCACTTTTACGGAGACTTGATTATTATATTTTTTACTAGACATTTGGTACTCCTGAACTCCTGTACTCCTAAACTCCTGTATTCCTGACCCCGGTAAAAGGGAGACTCCTGATACTATACTCCTGTTGATCCCGTAATTGGATAACCATGAATATAGGATTATTGTGTATACCCTATGGACATTATCACTGAACAAATTGTAATAATTAGACAACTTACACCGGGATGGGAAAAACTGATGAGTACCGATATGCTCTCCATGTTTTATGATGGTCTAATAGTGTTGCGCGGCCATATACTTAGATTCGACCTGGAGGCCACCAGGCGCTTCCGTGGGGTGTACTGGCACCCCTACTCCCCTGCCTGCCGGTTGTGCCATAAGTCCCTGGGCCTATTCCTGTGGGAGCGGTGACATGCTATTCCTGTTTGGGCGTACAATAAGTCCGGTACCTAGCGGTACGTTCTGGCTCAGCACCGGATACTCCTTGACCGTTGTCCCGGGCATGTACGGGACCCATTCTAAGCATGGCTCGTCAATCTCCATCATTTTCCAATAACTTACTCCCTGGTCTGTATACTGAAGTATGTGGAATCGGACACATACCGATGTATATAAATCAGATGAGTCTTAATAACTTAATAATAACATGCCCCTGATATATGACTAGCTATACTCTTGATCTATACTGCTCACCACTTATATATGTGCTATCTTGTTAGATTACTTGATTGCTTCCATATTGGTTCATTATTTGTTATTGTGAAGGTAAAGTCAGATTATATAAACTCAGACTACAGGGACGTGAGGTATAGGGTATATATATGAGGGTTTCCTTGTTTGGATTATTCCTTCGACGTACTAATCTCACGGATCGGTAATGTGGGCGTGTATAACTGATTTTCCTATAGTTATTTTACTTACTGTCTCATTTCATGTTCATATGTGCTTATATTCACAATACACCTTTCCTGTACACTTATGCTTGATATGCACGCCACTTGGCTTTATCATATGTACTCGCGGGTTGCATCTGACAACCCTAAATTCTCATATCCAGATCCTGAAATCTGGACCTTGGTGACCTTGCTGTAGCTGATCGGAGTGCGCAGCGGATCCTTCTGTGGTGGTCAGAGCGCAGCAGAAGCTTGGATATCGTCGCAGCTCTTCCTTCCAGTTTCTCTCCTGTTTGGCTCCCGAGACCCCTCTTGCTGTATCGTGAGCACCTCTCAGCTTTTGTTATATATATCTCTTCATGTATTGTACTTATATATTTTCTGGTGATGTAATATTCCTGTAATATTGTATCACTCTCTGTGATAAAACCATGTACTTGTACCTTTCTGTTGGAATGTATATTACCATTGTGCTTTCACACTCTGATTCTTGCCTGTACTGATGCTTAGTGTATATGCGTAATGGTATTTCTGACCTGCATATATACGTTGCAGTGACGTCTTCGTACCCGCGGGATCGGGGCGCAACAGATACAGATATGTAAGTCTCTAGAAACTGCTATTAGCCGACAAACAGAGAACTATTAGTGGACTACAACATGTATAAGTCGACTAATAAAGTTGATAAGTCGACTAACAATCCTATTAGTCTACTAATAGGAAGGGTCAAGTCTACTAATTACAAGGATCATGTCTACTAATAGCAAAGGTCGAGTCTACTAATAAGAAGGGTCAAGTCTACTAATAGGACTATTTTGCGTGTGATCAATACTTTTAACAAATATCTAAAAAATACACAAAAATAGTACAAATTACATTTGTTATCATCAAGACAAGTTCCAACAGAAGGCTTATGGGACCAGATATTCTAGTTCAGACAACAGATATAATCAGAGTTATCAGAGATCACCTCCGTTCAGCACAGAGCCAACAGAAGAGTTGGGCTGACATTAACAGAAGACCATTGGAATTCAGAACAGGTGATCTTGTATTTTTAAGGATATCGCCACCAAAGGGGTAATTCGATTCAGTACTTGCGAGAACTTTAGTCCGAGATACATCGGTCCATTCAAAATTCTGGATCGTGTGGGAGATGTGGCTTACTGATTAGCATTACCACCATCATTAGAAAGAATACATAATGTATTTCACATATTACAGCTTAGGAAGTATGTCAAGGATGAGAATCACATTCTAGATCACTCAGAATTAGAACTATAGCCAGATTTATCCTATAAAGTGAAAGTACACCTAGAGGGGGGATGAATAGGTGTATGGCTAATCTAAAGACAAATGATGCGGAATTAAAAATAAATTGCAACACACTTAGTATAACCAAAGAGTGTAACCGAATTCCCGGTGAAGGGCTCTAAACTATCTCCTCTAAATTCCTCTAAATAAGAGTTGAGGTGCTATATGAAGCTTTCTTGGTTCAACACAAGTATGGGCACACACAAACAATACCAAGCATATAAGTATGATATGAACAATATGAAATAATGCAAGGTATAAGAGAGAGAGTTAGAAATAGTGGATCAAACGCAAACAACAAGATATGTTTCGAGGTTCGAGTCACTACTCTACGTCCCCGCCTTCACACAGAAGGATTTCCACTAAATCATCCACACAGGACTTCCCACACAGGAAACCTCCACTGAGGATTTGGGTAAATAGAGCTAGGAGTACACAACTCCTCTCTCAACTAACAACCTCTATACTAGAGGCAAGGCACTAAGCCACACAAGATCAACCTTTCAATAGAGGGATAGGGCACTAAGCCAAACAACAATCACTTCTTACTAGTGGGATAGGCACAAAGCCAAACCAACCACAATCACCTCTACACTTAGAGGGATACAAACACAAGCAAACACAACCTCCACACTCACCTCTACACAAGAGAGATACCCACAAATAAAAGATGGTTACAACTCTTGGTGATCTCAAAGACCACAAACCAATTTTCTCACCAAAACAAGATCCTAATAGATAGGATAGATAGATAGCTCAAGTGTAAGAAAATAAAATGTTTCGAATAAATAAAAACACGTGGGAAAACCTCCAAATAGATATTGAAATCAAGATAAAAAATCAATTCCCAAAAGACTCTCTTTTCTTTGAATTTTCCAACACTTTTAAAATAAATAAAAATAAATCTTTTAACCACAAAAACTCTTGCTGAAAAACACTTGAAAGATAGAAAATTTTCTCTTCTCAAATCTTTGTTAAAACAGCTCAAGAGAAGGCATATATATAGCCTCTCAAAAATCTGTCTGTTGGCAGCCAGGAAAGGGCAAAACTGCCCTTTCGGTCGACCGCCCGGTCGACCGGTCAACGGTCATTTTTATGACCGTTGTGCCTCCGGTCTACCTCCTGGTCGACCGGGCCAAAGCCATCGGTGGACCACCCGGTCGACCGGCCCCCACCCGAGAGTGGGGTGCTTTCAGTTAGTCGACCGCGCGGTCGACCGGCCGAATGGCTGGCCTTTGTGCACGTCCCGTGCACATCGGTCGACCGACTCCTGGTCCGGTCGACCGCCAGTGCAGTCAGGCTGGGAAAAACGGGTATGAAAACTTGGTTAATTTAATACCAATTAAATCCCATAAAATCACATAAATTTACAAAAATAAGTTCTTATTAGATCTTTGAATACCAAACATGTGTGACTAAAATTCAACACATATTATAAACAATTTGAACTATTTTGGTGATATTGAAATTAGGCTTAAACACAAAAAACGGTATTTTCCAAAACTTAGATTTTTGAAATGGAAAACCTTTTTCTCCAAAACTCATGTAAATACAAAAACATGATATTGAAACAATTTTGAAGCATATTGTATATGGATAGAATCCAATATGCATATAAGATATATATCTATATTTTTGACATGAAATCCAAAACCGGTTAAACTGAAAACCAAAACCAACATAAACTTGTGTGTGTATGTGAACTTAAGCATATCAACACTATCTAATCTTTATAGAAGATCTAAACAATCTAAACTAAATACAAACTGAAGTCTTCTTGTCTGCAAGCCGACTCGATCCAAACGCGATCCAACGAGCTTGACTCCAACCGAGTATTAGATGCGATCTTAACGCTCGAGCTCTTGAATCTACATGTGAAAGCTTCAAAACTCCTTTGTTGAAGCTAAATACCTACTAAAATCTTGATCAAATATCTGAAACTAAATATCATAAGATTATTAGTAAGCTATAACTACATGAGTTAATAATCATCAAAACTAGAGTGATGGGCCTCAGGGTCAACAATTTCCCCCTTTTGATGATGACAAAACTCATGGAGTTATATATGCATCGATTAAAGTTAAGCTTCACAGAAGCTCCCCTTAACTCATGCATAGCAATAAACAATAAAGATATTCAATGAATGCATAAACTAAATAACACATATATGCATAAACTAAATAACACATATATTCATAAATGAAGAATACTTCTCCCTTTTTTTTGCATAAACAAAAACATATATGCTTTGATACTAATTGAAAAATAAACATGCATATAAATGACATAAACATGCATATATAAAACTCTAAATTTCTCTCTCCCTTTTTGTCAAATCATCAACAAAGGGAAATAAATAAACTCTCAAGAAAAATTTTCTCCCCCTTTTTGTCAAATCAATCAAGAAGGATGTATATGCGATATACATTCATGAAGAGGAGAGACGTAAAGTTAACTCCACCTACTTACATGCATTACATAAAAAAGAGATGACTAAATCTTATATCACATAACACATAATATACAATGTATAAAAAGAGATGTGACGCTCCCTCTACACACGTGTAAGACATAGAGAAGAGAGGTCAAGCTCCTCAATATGAGATACACACAATATGAATCTATACATAGAGAAGATGTTAAGTTTCCTTGTATATAAGTAAGACATATCAAAACATTATGATACCAATTGAAAAACATATCAATTTATGATAAAATATACATTAAAACATTATGATACCCATTTATGATACTAATTGAAAATAAACAAAATATTTTTGAGATACCAATTGAAAGCAAACAAAACTTTTAAGATACTAAAATATACCAATTGAAAATATCTTGAAACCAATTAAAATATCTTGTAAATTTTGATATCAATAGACAATGAAACATTGTATGTTTTTGATACCAATTGAAATATATATATTGGAAATCTTGATACCAATTGAAAGTAAAAACTAAATTGTTTTAGGTAAACATAACTCATATCAATATAGATACCAATTTAAAATGAAACATGATACCAATATTGAAAATGTTAGCATATACCAAAAAGTATTTCATCATAAAGAATGAGAGTAAGATACCAATTAAAAATAAAATCGATTGAAAGGCAAAACACGAATTTTCTCCCCCTTTATGAAATGCCAAGAAAAACAATATATAAGCTTATATAAGATACCAATTGAAAAATAATTGACATTAAGGAGTAAATCAAGCTGAGCAAAAACATAATCTGTGCTATAAGATGTAAAGATATTGCAAGCACAATCAAATCATATATATATGTATGAAAATTTAATACCAATTGAAATTGATACTATTTGAAGTTTGAAACATACATATATAAAAATATGAGTATACAAGAAAAATATCAATTGTGATACCAATTGAAAATATAATAAGGATCAAATGTATAACTCATAATTACCTCCCTTTTCATGCACATGTTTAAATAGATTTTCAATTAGGCGCATAAGGCATGGTTGCCCATACATCCACCCTTGGAATGAAGGGGTTTTCAAAAATAGGATTTGAAAATAATTTTAACATAATTGAAAACTCTTCAAAGTGAAGAAATACGCAACTAGTTTTATGATAATCTTAAAAACTAGTACAAAATCCTTCAAGTAAGGAATAAAACAAGAATATATCCATGAGAACATGAAAATCACACAATCATCAACATTCAATTAGCAATAAAGCTCATATAATCTCATGGAAACGAATCATGCGTAAACATCAAATATAGAGTGTAAAAAGTCATGTAATTAACGAAATCATAAAAATAGGGCACTCAAGCTTAATGAAAATTCCTTTATCAAAAATATGAGACTCATCAAAACTAAATATACTTTAAGGTATATGTATATTTTGTCTAAACTAGAAGTATACATACATATCCCAAACACAAATGAGTCTATAATAGAATTTTGCATAAAAAGTAAGTGACTCAAGGGTATACATTTATATCTTAAAGTTTTGATAAAATTGACATATACATGAAGCTAAATACATTTTAATGAAAAACATGTCCAAAGATGGGAAATACAAGTTGAAATGCGAGAATCATCAAAACTAGGCTATACTAGTATATCTAATGGGTACAAATGAGCAATTAGGCACAAACATATAAAAATCAAATATGGCTCATTAGTTGTACAAATATGTACACAAGTTTTAATGGAGGCTACATCTAAACATGTAATCAAAACATGAAGTGCAAAATCATAAACATAAACCAATATGATCATTATGTAAATGCACATGTCTTATATTAGGATATATAATATAGCTAAACTAAAGTGAGAACATAAAAATGATATAAATTCATATAAAACATGAGTATATCTCAAATACTACATATGTATATCACAAGTCTAATTATCATGGCAATTACATAATAATCATGAAAAATTAAAACATGCTAAAAATCAATCAATGAAAGTATGTACATTAAATGAGAGTTAGAGATAGTTAACAAAACCAATAGGGCTTATCTGTAGGTCTCCAAACCATGGTGGTCCTCCCACCAAACTCCCTTGAAAGTGATGCATCTAAAAGTGTCACCATATAGCTCGGAACACATTCACCTCAAGGCACCATTACTCTCACGTCAAGTGAGAGCCCGTAACTTACATCAAATAAGATAGGGGTGAATTTTGGTACCTATACTCTATTGGGTCCATGGGGGTAGCATCTTTCCTAACCTAAACAAATTTATTTGCAAATTTTGAAATATGTAATCTATCATAACAAAATTTTGTAAGGTGGCCCTTACATCCACAATGTGTACATGTGTACACATGAGCATATATGGTGTTATGTGTATAAATGTGAGAAGCATCTGTATGCCGTGGTTTGGGTGCATGTATAGGAGGAGCATGTTTCTTGTAAAACATGGATTCCAACCGTGTATGGTTCATGGCACATTGGCTCAAAGTGGAGCCCAAACAATCAACACTCTTCTTAAACATAGTTATATCATTTTCAATAATAGAAGAAGAGGTGGAGCATGCAATGGGTACCCTAGATGATGAAGCATGGCAAACATGAGTAATTAAATTATTTTTCAAAGAAATATTTTTCTTAGAAACTAAATTCAATTCCTTTGAAATTAAAGCAATTTTATTTTTCAAAGTTTGGTTTTCTTTTAAAACAATTTCAAATTTTAAAGTCGAAGTCTTATTTTTCTTCAAAACATCATCACAATCATTTTTGTATTTTAAGATTTTGTTTTCATTTAAGACAAGATCAAGTTGGGATTTCAATGAGTACCTTTCATTAGAAATCTCATCCATTTCTTGCAAAGTCATGTTAAGTTTTGAAAACAATCCTTATTTTTCTTATTTTATTTTAAAAGTTTTCTTTTCCAAAATTTGGTAATTTTTTAGCAAATTTTCACACACAAGAGATAGTTCTTTATTTAAAGCATTGGCATCCATATGGTCATCACCGGAAGAACTAGCACTATCATTTAGTTGAGTATCTGAGTTTACCTCAAGGGAGTCCCATGTAGCAAGGTTGGTCAGACTCATCACTACTAGATTCCTCCTCCACATATTTTGTCGTTTGTAGCATGGGAGAGGTCAAAGTATTCCACACTGCAAAAGCGGAATCACAATGAGAAACCATAGACAAATATTCTTTACTTAATGTTTGCCCAAGTGCCTCTAAGGCTCGTGCATTGACCTCTATATGCTTGTTATTATCAAGATAGGATTTCTTGGTAGTAGTAAGGTACACATGCATTCCTAGAGTTTTTAGATACATACTCATCTTAAGCTTCCATACATTGATGTTAGAAACATCAAACATAGGAGGGGCAAGGTAACCCATGAGTGTGTGTAAACAAGTATGTGTGCAAATACAAATAGATTAGCTAACCAAGATCTCACTCCTAGGTGGTTAAACCTAATATTTGGAGTGTAGGCTCTGATACCAATTGAAAGTACACCGAGAGTGGGTGGTGAATAGGTGTATGGCTAATCTAAAGACAAATGATGCGGAATTAAAAATAAATTGCAACACACTTAGTGTAACCAAAGAGTGTAGCCGAATTCTCAGTGAAGGGCTCTGAACTATCTCCTCTAAATTCCTCTAAATAAGAGTTGAGGTGCTATATGAAGCACTCTTGGTTCAACACAAGTATGGGCACACATAAACAATACCAAGCATATAAGTATGATATGAACAATATGAAATAATGCAAGGTATAAGAGAGAGAGAGAGAGTTAGAGATAGTGGATCAATCACAAACAACAAGATATGTTTCGAAGTTCGAACCACTGCTCTACGTCCCCGCCTTCACACAGAAAGATTTTCACTAAATCGTCCACACAGGGAACCTCCACTGAGGATTTGGGTAAATACAATTAGGAGTACACAACTCCTCTCTCAACCAATAATAACCTCTACACTAAAGGCAAGGCATTAAGCCACACAAGATCAACCTCTCAATAGTGGGATAAGGCACTAAGCCAAACAACAATCACCTCTTACTAGAGGGATAGACACAAAGACAAACCAATCACAATCACCTCTACACTTAGAGGGATACCAACACAACAAAACACAACCTCCACACTCACCTATACACAAGAGGGATACCCACAAATAAAAGAAGGTTACAACTCTTGGTGATCTCAAAGACCACAAACCAATTTTCTCACCAAAACAAGATGAAATCTCTAGGTTCAAATTTGCTTAAGTGAACGATAAAATGACCAATATTTTTGAAGCACTGTCATTAAAGTTGTCTGTGTGACTATCCAGGTTAACATTGTGTTATGAAGACATCGATCCTCGTGTTTAAACTTTCTTTACTTAAGAAGAAAAGTGGCAAAAAAATAAGAAAAATGTGTTTGACCTCCCATATCTCATGGTCAGTGTAGAGACCAAGAGGATCCAAGTTACTTCCCACGCTTCCCGAAAAAGAGTTTGTTCCTGTGGAATAATACTAAGCTTCTTTTAGGATTTTGTTTTCAAAAGAAAATGATAGTCCAAGAAGATCCAATCTGATTGAAGAAGAATAACGAATAAAAGAAGCAGATAAGGTTAGTCGACTAACAAGTATCATTAGTCGACTAATCTGCTATACTAGTCGACTATATGACAAAAAGAAAGTGGGATGATTACAATAGTCGACTTATTCATTATAAGTCAGACTCATGCCAGGATTAGTCGACTAGTCTGTAGGACCAAGTCGACGATTTGATGCACGAATCCGTGTCTGTTTCGAATTTTGTGCGAGTAGGTTTCTTTTTCTGATTGAAGTTCGAATGGGATTTAGATTTTATTCAATGAAGATTTGTTTTTAAAATTTAAAGGGTTTACAATTCTTCTAGATGAAGGAGATCAACTCCTAATAGGATTGATCAAAGTACTTCAATCATCTGACAATCAAGTCATCTCAAAGTTAGAAGAGGGTTTGGATTATAAAACTCTATAAATATAGATTGTAAATTAATTTATTGAATCATCTAAAAAAAAAGGAGATCAGAGGAAGCCAATAAACAGAAAGAAAAGTGACGATGCATAGAGAGAAGATATACTTTTATAATCTAGGTGTAAATTTAAGGAAAGATGAATACTCTTGTGGGATCAAGGGGAAGATTAGATCTCTATTGTACCAAGTTTATTAATAAAACTCTCTCAAGTTCTCTACTCGTGGACGTAGGTCAAGTTTGGGCTGAACCACATTAAATCCTCTTATTATTGTTGTTACTCTTTTGTTTTGGTATTTCTAATATTCTCTACAATAGTTTTTCTTTCGCAAGTACTGATCTTATCGTCAAGATTTTTTACTGTCCACGACAATTGGTATCAGAGCGCAAATTATGTAACAACAATTGTTATCAAAGAGCGAATTGTTTAAAACAGTTGATATCAGAGCTACAGGTTATCGAAAAAGGCGATATGTGGAAGATAGAAAGTTCTAGACAAAGTTTGAGGTCGAGAAGTTCAATGAAAAAGGAAACTTCGATTTATAGCAAAAGAGGGTGAAGACGTTGCTTGTACAATAGGATCTTCATAAGACCTTGTAGGAAAAGTTAGCAAAACATGCAGGTACGTTAGATAAGGATTGAGATTAAATAGATCTGAAAGCGGGAAGCACGATTCAACTATGTCTCACAGACGAGGTTATGTGCGACGCGATGGATGAAGAAATGGCTACAGGATTGGGTTAAGGTTAGAGATGTTGTATATAACAAAAAAACCTCTCCAAAAAGTTGTATCTCAAGAAATAACTATATGGGCTACCCATAACGGAAGGGACAATGGTATTGAAGCATCTAAACTTCTTCAATAAAGTCATTAGTGACCTTCTAGTTGTTGATGTCAAGATCAACAAGGAGCATATAACGTTGATACTTCTCAGTTCTCTTCTATAGTCATATGATCAAATTGTCATCACCATGCTTTATGATAAAGAACTCGCTTCTTTGAGGAAATCACATCAACTCATTTATCTAATGAGATCAGAAAAAGGCCAAATCAAGAGAAGCAGAAAGAATCGAGTTTGGCGGTCACGAGAAGGAAAGGAAAAGGAGAAGGAAAGAAAATTTTGGGCTCATCCAAGGCGTGTCACTTTTGTCATAGGGAAGGTCATTGGAAGAATGGCTGCAAGCATCGACAAGAGTGGTTGAAAAAAAAAGGGGCAAGCTGTGGAGGCAGATATAGCAATGTGTGTTGTTGATTTCGAAGTATTAATGGCTTGCTACGTTGAAGACAACACTTCTCACAGTAAAGGCTGGATATTTGATTGTGGTAGTATAGTTCATGTATGTTCTAGAAGGAGTTGTTCAACTTATTGGTTGCAAAAGAGGAAGAGACTATCAAGATGGCGAATGGCTCAACTTACGAGGTCATCAACATTGGGACAATCAAGGTTGCAGAAAGAGATAGGACAATGCATGCTCTGAAGGCGGTCTGATATGTCCTAAAGGCATGGTACAATCTTATATCCATAAAGCTGTTCGACGAAGAAGGATATCGGATCCAAATACAACAAGGCATCATCACAATTAGCCAAGTAGACAAGATAATCCTGAAAGGAGAGAAGTGTAAAGGGTCATACAAGCTGAAAGAAGGAAACTCAGTTCGAGATGGAGTTTTAGGGATAAGCTTGGAAGGAAACTCATCATGTGGTGGAGCTTCAAGGAAGATTGCAACGAGAGGTGAATCAGGTCAAAGTGTTACAGGAAGGAGAAATAGTGCCTTCAGACAAGGCCCGAGATGACTCAAACCATGACAATAAATTAGCCAAAAGCCCCGGGAGAGGGGAAAGGATTAAAGGCTTTACGGTATGGTTATAATTATGAAAAGAATCAAGATAGTAATCCAAAATCTCAAGGTGTTTTGCAAAAGTCTTAAAAAGCAAGTCAAGTTGAAGATTGTTAGGGTTTTGCCTTATTTTTAAGAAGAGATGATGGTCCAAGAATATGTAATTCGATTGGAAAAGAAGAAGAACAAAGAAAAGAAGCAGATCAAGATATGTCAGTTGACTTATAGTCGACTAATATGACAAACAGAAAGTCGGGTGATTACAGTAATCAACTTATATTCATTATAAGTTGACTCAATAGGGATTAGTCGACTGGTCTGTAGGACCAAATCGACTAATTTGATGCATAAATTTGTGTCTGTTTCGGAGGTTTCCCTTTCTGGTTGGAGTTCGAATAAGATTCAAATTCTACTCAATAAAGAATTGTTTCTAAAGTTTAAAGGGTTTAGAATTCTTTAGATCAAGAAGATCAACTCTGAATAAGATTGATCAAGATTCTATAAGCATCTGACGGCCAAGATCATATTAGAATTAGAATAGGGTTTGAATTGTAAAACTCTATAAATATAGATTGTTACCTAGTGTATTGAATCATCTAAAAAAAGAGATCAGAGGAAGCCAAGAAAGAGAGAGGAAGGTGACGGTGCATAGAGAGAAGGTATACTCTTATAATCTAGGTGTAGATTCAAGGAGAAGGTGAATACTCTTACGGGATTAAGAGAAAAGTTAGATCTCTATTGTACCAATTTATTAATAAAACTCTCTCAAGTTCTCTCCTCGTAGACGTAAGTCAAGTTTTGGCCGAATCATGTTAAATCCTCTTGTTATTGTGATTACCTTTTGTCTTAGTAGTGCTAATTTGCTCTACAATAATTTTTCTTTTGCAAGTACTGATCTTATCGTCAAGATTTTTCGCTACGCACAATAATTGATATCAGAGCGTCAAGTGTGTAACAATAGCTTCAACCTGAGATTCTTTAGGCCTATGGACCATATATCAAGTCCATCGATAAGAATCTGCCACCTGCAGGATCTAGAAGTTGAAATAAAGAGCCCATTAAAGTTGTTTTCCCACTTTCGGTCCTTTTGACAACTCCAATCTTGTTCCCTGCTGCAAAAAGTTCAAGTAATTCCTTTCAGAACAAAGGAAGCATTTGGACGATATTTCACTTGAATCATCAATAATACTTTTCACTTACAAAGTAATTTGCAAATTTCATCACCTAATGGTGCAAATGACAAAATTTTGAATTAAGTTTAATTTTAAAAATAATTATAAAAATAAACCCCAAAAAAATATTTCTAAAAATCGACCTCACTCTGGCCACATTAGGGCCACATCGGCCAACGGTCGACTGTGGGCGCCAGCGTGGCGCAGCAATAGGGCTTCACAGAAGTCCGATCTTGGTAAGGCCGGACTTTTTTGTCACAGTAACAAAAAGTTCGGTCTTCCCAAGGCCTGATTTCTAGACTTGAATAAAAACTAACATTGTGAAGTGCGGGTTTGGCAACGCGGCACTTTCAGTTACAACCATTACCAACAACAGTGCCAAACTGAGAATAACGTGCAATACAAAAAACAATGTCCCAACTCAATTCAATCTTACCATTTCTCAATCTCAATATATCTGATCCACAATCTTAATCCAATCTCAACATATCAATTCACAAACTCATATACATAATATATCAAAACACAAACTCATATACACAATATATCAAACTTAAATCCAACATATCAATAAAACTCAATCATAAACTCCAATACACAAACTCAAGTCCATAACATATCGATACACAAACTGAAATTCACAACACAATCTAATATGTCATATAATATTTTCATCAATCTCATATCATGTATACATCATATATCAAATTAACGCAAGTATTTCAATTATACTAACAAGATAATGCACGTTTAATTCCACGACCTCATCCTTATCCTCGGCCACATGCAAGGGTACTCTAGGAGTCAGGTTGTGTATGTGATAGTCCTGCCTCCTCCTCATTTCCTCGATGTCGTGTACACTTAGCAACGGGCTGAGAAGGTTCTCCTTTGTCCGGTGGATGTCTGACACGTCGTGTATATGTAATCTGCTGTCGTAGCGGATGTGCTTGGCGTGTATACCGACTCTTCCCTACCATCCTCTAGATGACAATTTGCAACCTACGGAGTATCAAGACCCTCTGACCCTCGTTCTCCAAAGCCTCTGCCACCATAGTATCCATGATGATATATCACTCAATATGTATCATACTGATTGGAACGAGAAATTGTATTGTAAATAGTTTAGAAAATCTTAGTCTCGTTTCAAAGTAACCGCGTAGCAAAGGCTAGATGGGTCGATCCACAAGGAAGGATGCGATGGAAGCGTTTCAGAACGATCTTCTCTGTAATTCGCTTGAAAAAGAAAAAGAGAGATTAATTAGATTTGATCAAGTTTAAGAAGTATAGTTTACTAATCATCTACCACAACCCATGGTATTAGTCTCAAAGAGTGAATATCATATTGAATGAAGAAGCATCCATCCTAAGTTATTAATTGAGAATCAAGTAAGATGAATGATGTTGGAACCCTAATTAGTGTGCACTAATAAAGATTAAACATTCGTTCATCCTAATTTCAAAGCATAGCATAAGAAAAGTTTTTTTACTTAAAATTATTCTATCAAAGTTTTTAAGTATGAACTATGAAGAATCATTTAAAAATTGCAACCTGAATTAAAGTAAACCTAATCATCAATTCATCTTCAAGAAGACCATTTTAATCCTAGGGTTTCTAACAATAATAGATATCAATCAATTCACCTTTTAAACTAATCTAGGGTTGATTGAGAGATTAGCAAACTATAAGTTTAATTTAGTTATTCATTTTTTATTTTATTTTCAATTTTTATGTTGAATAAGAAAAATTACATGAAAACAAAAAGAAGAAAAAATAATTAATCTAAGTAGAAAAACATAATTGAATTGCAAAGAAGAATGAGTAACCTTTTATTGGATGTCACTGACCAATTACAAAGCTCCTCTCCTTCTTCAAAATATTCTTCTTCAAATAACAAAAACGGAAAAACAAGAAATTTCGGAAAGAGAAAAAATCTAAAGAAAAACCCTAAGCTTCAGTCTCTGGATGCCCCCTCTCTGTTGCTCTGCAGGGGTATTTATAGGAGATATAGGAAGTAGAGTCCCAGTACAACTCTCCCACGAAACCTCGTAACCAGACTTATCCAAATAGCCGTGAAAACGCGGCCATAGCCGTGTTTCCGCGGCAATTGCGTGGCCAATGGCCACACGCTTTCTTGCGTGGCCTCTTTTGGTCCGTTCATCTGGGCGCCTCCTTTTGAATTTTGTATTCAAACCTTCTATCTTGAGAACTCGAGATAACTTGGGAAGCAAGTTATCACAAATCCGAATTTATAAAAGGATTTGTTCTTTATCTTTAAGCTTTTCTCCCCTTTTATCTTTATCCTTGTATTGCAAGCAACTAGGTTTAAGTAGAAGTCCATCTTATCATTTTCCTCCTCCTTTTAGCAATTAGGAGTTCTATTTTATCCTTCATGTTCCTCCCTTAGATTTTAAAATTCAAGTTTAGATTAGGTTAGATAAGGTAGAAACTGTTGGCCAAAGGCCATTAGCCCGAAGTTTTGATGATAACAAACCATATGTAGTTATGTTTTAGCAAGTTTGTTTAAATAAGTTTCAGGTAAAAATCATAGGTTGATTAATGGCTCCAACACAAGACTCACACATTTAGAAGTCGCGAAGATTTGGATCCCAGAGCCCAGCACAAAAAGAAGAGCTTAAGGATCAAACAAGTTGAGAAGACTACTACAAGATTTGTATTTTTACATTTTCCATTTTAGTTAGGATTTATAGTCTATTTTGTCAAAACCGAGATGATAGAGATTGATAACTTTGAGATTGTCACAGATACACACTTGATATTTCTTCATGCTTACAAACAAGATTTTATTACAAAATTTCTTATCAAGTTTCCGAAAAATAAAGTTTTGAAAATTCGTTTTTGGAAAAACAAGTTTTTGGAAAAACCGTTTTTGTTTAGAAAAAGATTTTTTATCAAAATAAAGTTCAAATCATTTTTGTGTTGATCTATGGTCACACCCTAGTCTTTATAAGCCTTAGAACTCTATTTTGTATATACCAATCTAAAGAATTTTTATCAAAATTTTTATCTTCAAAAAGCCCTTTCAAAAATCTGTTTTTTGGCCTAGCCCAGTCGACCCCACGGTCGACCGTTGGCAGAGCTGAACTGCTCTGTCGGTCGACCGGGCGGTCGACCGACATGCACCACTGTGCATGTGTGCCATCGGTCGACCGAGAGCAAGAGCAGTGCTCTCTGTTTTCCCGGTCGACCGTCACGGTCGACCGACAGAGAGTATAACTCTCTGTTTGGGTTTCACGGTCGACCGTCTGGTCGACCGCTTTCCCAACGGTCGGATTTTCGACCGTTGGCGGTCGACCGTCCCGGTCGACCGGCAGCAGAAAACTCTGCTGACTAGGCTGTAACGGCTATATTCTGGTTTGTCTTTTTGTTGGGCTTCTCCCAATGAATCTCTTGGCCTTTTTAACCTAGTTTTCATCCCCTATAAATAGAGGGAGTGTTCTACAATTAAAACACAAGATTTACAAGATTAAGATCAAAAGTTTTCAAAAGTTTAGCCTTTTAGCAAAGAGTTTCCATTGAGCCAAAATTTCTAATCCTTTTAGCTTGAAGCCTTCCTCTACTTCTCTTCTAGATCTTTTCACTACACAATCCCAAAAATTTCATCTCCTTATCTTGGTTGTAGGATTGTGCAAGTGAGCTTTGTTTTGTGATCAAGTGTTGATCACTAATTCTTCAAATTGAGAAGTTGTAGAGGTTACGGCCTCAAGCGAGCTAGTGAGCTCCTAGTTGGTGTTGCGGCACCGTGAGAGAGGACGAGTGTGTCCAAAGAGTTCTAATGAGAACTTGTATTGACGATTCGGTGGGATCAAGTATAGCGGAAATCCTTCATCGTGTTGAAGGCGGGGACGTAGAGCAGTGGCTCGAACCTCGAAACATATTCTCGTGTTTGCGATTGTCTACATATTTCTAAACTCTCTCTCCTTTACTTGCACTATTATTTGTTTACTTTCTTGCAAGTCTTATTATTGTTGTTGTTTATTGTTAATTAGTTTTTAATTCGCATTATTTGTCACTTAGTATAGCCTTCACCTATTCACTCCCCCTCTAGGTGATTTCAATTGGTATCAGAGCCTAACCCTAGCATTTGGTTTAACCACC
The DNA here is from genome assembly GCA_038442645.1 of Agave tequilana. Classification (NCBI taxonomy): domain Eukaryota; kingdom Viridiplantae; phylum Streptophyta; class Magnoliopsida; order Asparagales; family Asparagaceae; genus Agave; species Agave tequilana. The sequence goes on from JAVJIF010005670.1 coordinate 22,100, forward strand.
TTAGGGAGATCCTCGTTATTGGCTATATCTATTTGTTACATTTATTATTTGTTGTGCACTATACTTGTATTCATGGCATCAGTTGACTTTTCTAACATCAAGTCCCCACCCAAATTTGATGGGTTGAACTTTTTCATTTGGAATGTCAAAATGAACCTATTCCTAAAATCCCTAGGAGCTAGAGTTGCCAAGTCTATCACCAAAGAATTTATTGAACCTCTCACTGATGAGAAAACATGGTCCGAAGAAACCTCTAAGGACTATGAGGCCAATGCTAGAGCCCAATATGCACTCACTCAAGCATTAAATGAAGATGATCTTTCCCGCATCATAAATTGCAAATCTACTTTTGAAGTTTGGAATGTTCTTATTGTTACTCATGAGGGAACGTCGCAAGTCAAGAGATCTAAAATTGACCTGCTCCGTTCTCAATATGAGAACTTCTATATGCTTGATAATGAAGGAATAGATGATATGCTCACTCGTTTCACCAAGATTACTAACGCCTTATCTTCTTTAGGTGACAACATCGACAATGACCAAAAGATCTGGAAGGTCATTAGAGCTCTTCCCAAGTCTTGGGAAGTCAAGGCAACCACCCTCAAAGAGCTAAATGATAGGGAGGAGATGGACTTCTCCGGCTTCATAGGAAATCTCAAAACCCATGAGATGGAGATGAAGGTAAGAGAAGAAAGGGAGGCACCAAAGAAGAAAACTCTTGCTTTCAAGGCGGCTCCATCCTCCTATGATGAAGAGGATTCATCGGAAGACTATGACGAAGACTTTGCCATGCTCATAAGGAAGGTGGGCAAAATGTTCTATAAGAAAGGTAGACAAAGCAACTTCCGAAGAGAGAGACCTCAAGGAAGATTTGAAAAGAAGAGAGAGGAACCAGGTCCATGTTTTCATTGCAAGAAGACGGGACACCTAATTGTCGATTGCCCCCTCTCTACAAGCTACTACCTCCAAGAACGGGCAAAAGAAGAAAAAGGTGATGGTGACCACGTGGGATGACTCAGAGTCGGAATCCGAAGAGGAGATCGACGCCGCTCACATGTGCTTCATGGCACATGGTGATGATGCGTCCAAGTAAAACTCTTTAGATGATGAAGACTTAACCATGGATGAACTTGCTCATTTTTTTTATAAAGTAGGTATGAAATATCACTTGCTCAAAATAAAAAATTGAAAAAGGAAAATGATTCTCTAAAGAATAAATTTGAGCTTGTTTTAAAAGAGAAAAATGAATTATCAAATTCTTTTGAGAAAATGAAAAAGGATTTTGAAAAATACAAAACCTCTTGTAAAGGAAAAAGCCCTATTTCTATTTGCAATAAAACTGAATTTTTAGAGATCCAAAAATGTATTGAAGTTTTGGATACAACTTTAAAGAAATGTGCTTTTGACATGACTAAATTTGCATCTATGTTTCCTATAGGAAAATCCCAAGGGAAACATACTCATCATCATGCATCTAACACACACAAACATGCACACACGCACAAGCATGCTTTTATGTATGGTAAAATTTATATATGTGCACATTGTGGCCGCAAAAGCCATTTAGCTAAATTTTGTTATGCTAAGCTAAAATTGTCAAATAAAAATGTTTCGGTTCGAGAAAACACTAACCCTATAGGACAGTGTTTGTTGTCAAACATGGGCTGAACAAGACATTTTAGGCAGAAGCGATGACTTATGCAAGTCATCTTATCAATAGGTTGTCATCATCTACGATAGAAGATAAGATTCAAATGAAGATATGGTTAGGCAAGGCTGCTTCAGATTATGATATGCTTAGAGTATTTGGTTGTCCAACTTATTATCATGTGAATGATGCGAAGTTAGAGCCTGGAGCAATAAAGGCCGTGTTTTTAAGGTTCAAAAGAGGAGTGAAAGGGTACAAGTTATGAGACTCTGACCGGAAGATAGTTCTGAGCAGGGATGTCACTTTTGATAAGTCTTTTATGTTGAAGACTTCGAGCTCTCAGCAGGTGAAGAGTGGCCAGACCAAGAGAATATCACAGCGGGTAGAAGTGATGCATCTCCATCATCTCCGATAGTTCTATATCATTTAGAGTGCCATCTGTTGTGACACAGTATGAACATCAAGTACAAAAAGAGAGAAACAGAAGATGTTATGAAGGATCCGGAGCCAGAGGGTCCGGTTCAGGATTCTATTGCAGCACATAAACCAAAAAGAATATACGAAAGCTGGAACGGTTTTCTGATATGGTAGTGGCCTATGCACTTCCAGTGGAAGATAGTGTTCTATCTTTATTTAGAGAAGCAGAGTTGAGCTCTGAGTTTGAGTTGTGGAGGAATGTTATGGTGAAGATTGAGTCTCTTCATGTGAACGACACTTGAGAACTTGTTGAGTTGCCTAAAAAGAAGGCCATTGGATGCAAATGGGTTTCTGCAAAGAAAGATGGATCTCTAGGTGGTATTATGCGTTACAAAGCCAGATTGCTAGCTAAGAGCTATGCTCAGAGCGAGGGTATTGATTACAGCGAGGTATTCTCACCTGTTGTGAAGCACTTTTTCATTTGTATACTGTTGGCACTAGTAGCACAGTATGATTATGAGTTAGATCAGCTTGATATAAAGACTGGCTTTCTGTACGGCAATCTTGAGGAGAAGATCTACATGACTCAGCCGTTGAGGTTTAGAGCTGCAAGGAAGAAGAAATTGATTTCTAAACTTTAGAAGTCGCTTTATGAACTGAAACAGTCACCTAGATAGCGGTATAAGCACTTAGATAAGTTTATGATTGGTTGTGCATACACCAGGAGTTTATATGACCCATACATTTATTTTCGCAAGCTACCAAGTGGTGAGTATATCTCTATCTACTCTTGTAAGTAAATGGTATGCTTATACCTTTTACTAACAGATCATTGATTGATAAGTTGAAATTTTGACTATCGTCAGAGTTTGAGATGAAGGATCTGAGAGAAGTGTAGAGAATATTGGGTATAGAGATTGAGAGAGACAGGGTGAAGGAGCAGATGAGTTTGACTAAGAAAGCATACTTGAAGAATGTTCTACAGAAGTTCGATGTTGGATGTGAAACCAAGTCTGTGGGTACTCCTTTGGCCCTTTATTTCAAGTTTTCAGCTAATATATCTCCAAAGACTGTTGATGAATGTATGTCTCATGTTACATATGCTAGTGCAGTGGGTAGTCTTATGTATACTATGGTGTGCACGAGGTCATATTTGTCACAAGCTGTGAGTATGGTATAAAGATACATGCATGATCTGAAAAACACCTAGAGGGGGGGTGAATAGGTGCAAGTACTAATCTAGAACTAAATGCAAAACTTAGTGCGCTAAATGCGGAAGCTAATGCAAATCTTGCAACACACTTAGTACAATCAACAAGTGTAACCGAATTCCCCGTGAAGGGCTCTGGACTAACTCCTCTTGATTCCCCTTGAATGGGTTGAGGTGCTATGTGAAGCTCTTATTGATTAGGTACAAGTGAGGCACACACAAACAACCAAGCATATAAGATGAATAGGCAATATGAATATATGCAAGGCAACACAAGCAAATAGATATGATATGGCAATATGAATTATGCTCAACACAAGCAAATGTGGTATGATGATATGAATGATGCTATGCACAATTAAATGAGAGAGAGAGTTAGAGAGACAATGGATCAATCGCAAAGGCCAAGATATGTTTCGAGGTTCGAGCACCTTGCTCTACATCCCCGCCTACACCACCGTGTAAGATTTCCAATCCACTATAGGAGTACCGAACTCCTCACTCAACCTTACAAAGCCACCGAGGCTATACAACCACAATCCACCTCTACCGAAGAGGGATAAGGCCCGTAGCCAATACAACCCAATCACAATCACCTCTACCGAAGAGGGATCCAAACACCACTCCGATCAACCTCTACCAAAGAGGGATACACAAATAAAGGAGGGTTTACAACTTGGAGGCTTAACCTCAAACACTTCTCTTTTTCTCTCTTTTTCACAAAAACAAGATCCTAAATAGATTAGGATAGAAGATAGCTCAAGTGTGGAAACTAGGTGTTTTTAGAAACAAGCAACAAAGAAAAACTACTTGGGAAATCTCTTGTATATGGTAGAAATAGAAGATCAAATCAATATCCCAAAACCCTAGTTTTCTTTGATTTTCCAAAAACCCAAAACAATAAAGATGAGAAGTTTAAAGCCCAAAAACTCTTTTAAAAACTTGTTTTAAACTCTGGAAAACTGAGATTTTTTCTCTTGTAAAAACCTTGGCCAAAAACCCAAAGAGATGGGGTTTTTATAGGCCCATCAGAAAACTAGCCGTTAGGCTGAGCTGGCAGTCTGTCAGACTGCCGGTCGGCCGGCCCGGCCGACCGCCAACGGTCCAAAATGTGACCGTTGGGCAACCACGGTCGACCGGCCCGGTCGACCCAAATAAACAGAGAGCTCTGCTCTCAGCCCGGTCGACCCGTACGGTCGACCGTCCCAATGTCTCCAAACGTGAACAGATTTGTGCACGTCGGTCGACCGTCCCGGTCGACCGACTTCACCCAAGTCGACTGGTTGAAGCCTGGAACAGATTTCTGGGTCAGAAAGACAGTTTAAAAATATTTTGAAAAATCTTTTAAGTCTTCTAAAAATCCACAACTTGTTTATCATTTATATTGAAACACAAACAAGTGATAAAAATTTCAAGACATATATCAATCATATCAATTCATTTTTGAGTCTTGCAAATTTTATCAAAAACAAAACTTGTATTTTATCAAACTTGATTTTTCAATACATGAATAGGATAGTCAAAATAAGTTTGTCTAGCAGGTTTAAAGCATGTATGTATATCTAGAACATATCGAATATACATAGAAATAAAGTAAACTTATTTTGATCTATTATTCATGAAAACCAAAATCCAAATCATGAAACGTGTGTGTTATGTGCACTTGAGCATATCAACTATACTAAGCTTTACAAATGGATCTAAACACACTATCTAAACTATGGATACCTAAGTCTTCTTGATGATCTTCATCTTCAAGTTGACTTGCTCCAAAACTCCATCCATGGGCTAGGTAATGTGTGATCTTGAAGCTTGAGCCCTGGAATCACTTGTGAAAGCTTCCAAACACCTTGTTGAAGTTAATCACCAACTAATATCTTGGTTAATGATCTGAAACTTAAACAACACAAGATTATTAGTAAACATAACTACATGAGTTAATCATCATCAAAACTAGGGTGGAAGGCCTTTGGGCCAACATGATCCTGGTAAGAATCATTGAGAGGCCGTGAGATGGATTCTGTGGTATATCAAAGGTACCGTAGATGTTGGGTTAGTTTTTGAGAAGAATGATTATGGTAAGCAAGAGTGCACAGGTTATGTGGACTCAGATTATGCTAGGGATCTTGACAAGTGCCGGTCAACTATAAGGTATGTTTTTATTTTGCCACAGGCACCGATGAGCTGGTGTTGTACTTTACATGCTACTGTGACTTTATCGACGACAGAAGCTGAATACATGGATTTGATAGAGGTTATGGAGGAGACAATTTGGTTTCAAGGCTTGATGGATAATTTGAGAATGGAGAAGGACTTCTTGAAGGTCAATTGCGATAGTATGAGTGCTATCTTTCTAGCAAATAACGTAGTTTACCATGTGAGTACGAAGCATATTGATGTCAGATACTACTTCATGCGAGATATTCTTGAAGTTGACGATATTGAATTGAAAAAAGATTTACACCAAGAATAATCCAGTGGACATGCTTACAAAGGTAATTCCCAGAGTCAAGTTTAATCATTGCAAAAACTTGCTCCGTATCCTTCCAGTTGCTTGAGCTCAGTTGAGCTTATTTGGATGAACTATGTGAGGCTTGATCCCCTAGACAGAGGGTACTAGGCAGCTGTAATGGTGCAGCCCGTTTAATGAGTCGATTGTAGTAACTTGTCTGCTCGACGGAGATCGTGTGTCGATTTCGTGACGGAGATCATGTGTCGATCTCGGAGCGGTGATCGTCTGTCAATCTCGGAGCGGCAATGGATTCATTGGTATTTGGTTCAGATTTAAGAAATCTTCACCGAGGTGGAGAATTGTAGAGAGATAATCAAAATCTAGATGATAGAGTTTTTTAATTCTTATTGGAGAGAAAAGATATTGATGTCAGAAAAACAAGTAGGACATCAGAATGGTCAACCGCCCGGTCAACCGACGTGCAAATATGTGCACTTTGAGCAATGTCGGTCGACCGCCCGATCGACCGCCCTACTCTCTGGGATTTAATAGAGAGTGAGGGATGCCAGTCGGTCGACTGCCCAATCGATTTTCCCCACAACAGAGAGTGGGGAATGCCTGTCGGTCGACCGCACGGTCGATCGCCCCCACTCTCTGAGATTTAACAGAGCAGGGTGCTTGAGCCGGTCGACCACCCCATGTGCCGTAGCCGAATCTATTGTGTTTTTGCCTTCTCTCTTCTGTGTAAATAAGAAAGTTTGTTCATTGTCTAGAATAATGAGAAAAAGTGAGATTCATCTTCCCTTTTATAAAAGTTGTAAATCGTCAATAGATCTTTCTATTTTGCCCCGGGACATAGGCAAGTTTGTCAAACCTAATTAAATGCTTTGTATCTTCCTCTTGACTGATTGTTTATGATCTAGGGTTTGTTCTTGGCCATCTCCAAGTTCCTACAATCTCCAGCGCCGCCAGTGCAACACCCGACGACCCCATGGCATCCGCTTCGACAAGGGTTATTGGCGCCTCTGAAGCTAACAACGCTTCCTACTCACCCCGACCGCTTCCCCTTCAATCAAATCCCGCTTCCCCTTCAATCAAATCCAGTTCGAAGTAGATCTTGATGCAAGAACCGTTGGCGACCCCTATCAGCATAGCCTTGGAAAGCTTGACTTTCACTACCAGTTCCTCCGTTCATCGACCACATCTCTCCGCATCACATCACCGTCGGACATCACTGGAGTCCATCATTCCTCAATCAAAATAAATGTAACACCAAATGGAACTAAATTTCAAATCTTATAAATTCCTCACTCCAAATGCGTAGATCATGAAAGGTGGACTCAAGTTTTATAAGGACAATAAAAAGATTTTGTATTTGGACATGAAATGTTCAACTTAATTCACTGTAAAACACTAATAAAGTAGACAAATTTGCTGTTGTTTGAGAACATCCAATATTTTTATGGGCAGGTTTTATGCATTTTATCAGTTTCTGAGCAAAGTAAAGTATGCAGATGCTATATAATTCTTAGTTGTCCAATAATAAAATGTGCTGCCACATAAGTTGCACTAGTATGATTAGCTAATTAGTCACAAGCTTCTAAATATATGCAGCCAACATGTACTTGTGGTCCTAGCTATGCATATTTTACATGTAATAAAAGTTGATTTCTTACCTGAAAGAGGATTGCTGCTGTATGTGCATCTACTGCACTAAAGGGGTCATCAAGGATATAAATATCAGCATCATTGTAAACCGCTCGTGCTTGTTGAATCCTCTGCTTTTGTCCCCCGCTCATGTTTAGATCTATCTAACCTATCCCTGTGAGGTCCCCATGATCAAATCTCTTGATGTCCTTGTCCAGAGCACAACATCTGATGGCCTCTTCATAGCTTGACTTATTAATTGGCTTCCCATAAAGTATGCTGTCTCGTATGGCCCCACTCTGAATCCAAGAAGTTCGGGAAACATAAGCCATGGAGCCAAAGACATTGACCTACATGCAATAAAAGAATTTGTTAATTCTCATAACACTCTGATTTTCTTCCTACCCATGAATTAGTGTTAAAAGCTTTAAAGACTTACAGATCCTGAGATTTTTGGAATCTCTTCAAGAATGGCACATAAGAGTGAAGATTTCCCAGCACCGACTTGCCCACAAATAGCTACCTTCTCACCTCTTCTTATCTTCAAGTTTATATTCCTCAGTGATGGAATAGTTGCATTCAGATCCCAACCAAAAACTCCATTACGCACTTCAACACAGAATTCTTCATTCTGTAGGGGATTTCTCTTCACATCCTCTTCTTTGATTTCATCTTTTAGTAGGAATTGACCAATACAATCTGAGGATACCTTTACCTGGATAATCACCGATAGGACTTCTGGCAACATTCTCACTGGCTCAGACATAATTCTCAAGGTTGCTAAAACTGTAAAGATTGTGCTAGCATTCAATGGAGCACTTTTCAGAACTGGAGTCCCAGCAAAAATCACTGCAGAAACAACCGTAGGTGACATCCAATACACCGCACTTCCATAAGACTTTGTTATTTGGGAGTCTTTCAACCATTTGAATTTTACGTCTCTGAGTGATGCTATTGTGTTCTTGAACTTATCTTCCCATGACTGTAGCTTGATGATTTTCATGTTGGTCAAGTCTTCAGAAGTCACTCTTAGTCTTCCATCTTGAGCAGCCATGGACTGTGACTGATAGAGCTGAAGGACCTTTGCTATGGGGACATTTAAGATACTACAGATGATTAGAGGAACTAAACCTGGGACTGCCCCCAATCCTACAGTTGCAAAGAGTACAAGTACAGCAAAACAAGAGTTGGAGCAGTAGACTCCATGCCATATGAAACCACCTAGAAAAATCCCCAAGTTTATTGTTAGCAAAGAAAAAAAACACAACAAAACAACACCAACAGAGTATACAATTTGTATATGTGTGCTAGTTAGATAGAATCAGATAAGGCCATACATAAGAGGGGGAGAGAGAGAAATTCTTTCATTTCAACTCTTTTCAATATCTCTTCACTCACTCACTCAAATTACAACTGATAGCATATCCTTATTATATAATTTGTCTAGTATACATTCTTCCACAAGTTACATTAAACACATCTCTAGAAATACTAAAAGACACATTGAATATTGAACAGACACCTAGATAGATGAGGAGTACCTTGAACATTGAACAGACACCTAGATAATTGAACTGTCACCTCTTTTTTGACACATAAATCAAGTTCATATTTTCAATGTTCTCCCTTAAACTTGATCTAACCATACCAAGATGCTTCCTTAATGCATTTGTTGATAATTTGAACTTTCAACACAGATGGTCCCGGGGTCTTCATGCATCGACTTCTTGCGGTTCCAACTCTAGTTCCAACTCATATATTCGATTATGAAGTTTATTGATTTCTGCATGCAGATTTGTAAGTTTTTTGAGATTAACATCAATTATCTAAATAATTGAAAATTTTATAAATACTCCAGAACTAGTCTTGAAATAGCGTTTTCAGCATTCTTAAGGCTTGATTTCCAGGTCCTACAAATAAATTATTGAAACCAGGATCAAAAACTTCAACATATCCACAGAATCTTTTCGCATTATCTGGGCCATCATTTCATTAGAAAATGCAGGAGGTAGCATATTAATGTAAGAAACCAATAGGGGCTGGGATATGCTATCATCCAAAGGATTTTGATAGAGTTTAGTTCTCAAGGCAAGTTTTATAGTATGGAAGAGAAGCAACAAGTCTGCTGGTAATGAGATAATGTCTAAGATTTGAAGATGGTAACCTTTTGCTAGAATTTCCAAATTAAATGCGCGGATGAGAAGCAAAAATGAGACCCACCTTAATAGCATTACAACTCTTAACCATTTTGGTTGGAAAACATTTAATGAGATTATCAGAAATATTCATACTAAACCCCGAACAAAGTTAATTACTGATTCCCTTTGCATATGCCTACTGCTTCCACTAAAAAGAGACCACATACCAACACCAAAACATGCAGCACTAGTCGCTGCAAACAAGAGCAAATAATGATAGAATCCCAATGCCTTGATGTACTTCCATTCATGTATCATCTTTGATAGGATGATATAATCAAACCCAAAAAAAAGACGATGAATCCAAGTTTCACAAAATCTATTAGGCTTCTCTAAGTGCAAGAAGACCCCAAATTGAATTCTCCTTGACAAATCCAATTGAACCAACCTGTAGTATAACACGAAGCAATAGAGGTAAATGTAAAAAGGGAAGCATGATGATCTACAAGTCGGATATGCATAGAGGAAAAAATAGATGGAGAATAGGACGTAAACACTTCAATCAGGAAAATAGATAAGTTAATATTTTCAGAGTATGCATGTGTTATGAGAAGAGCTGAATAGAGGGTGGAAGTGGAAACCCATGTTGGAACAGAAAAGTTAAGATAAAAGAGAAATTAATAAAAATTTATACATTGCATTAGGATAGAAAGATGAAAAATCAAAAAGCAACACCTGAACAATTATAAGTGAAGAACAATAATAAGACTTTATCCAGAAATGCAGGGAAAAAGCTACAAGAAGGGCACCTTGCAATCCATGCAGAGAATTCATTTTCTGGATATTCTCTACTGTTCAGGCTTGTTGACCCTTCCCAATAGGAGCTCGTGGGTTCCCTTCTAAGCCTTTTTAAAATGGGAGAGATTGACGTCATTAGATCACGTTCAAACAGGAGAAGATGGCGGAAGCTTTTGCTTGGATGGTTCTCAGTTCTCGCAATCTCATGGCAACTCCATTTCATCTGTTCACATCAACTATTGACAGCAATACATGCACTGCAGTTTGTCATCGGCCAAAATGAATCCTTTTCACTTTGAGACAAAAGCAAAATTCCTTAACTATATACATCAGCATGCCACAACACTAATTACAGCACCGATCAATTGTTCTGTTTTTTCTCAAATAACTCAAAAGTGACGAAAGTGATTGATTACAAACCCCATACGCATCATATTTTCATTATGGGACAAAGAACCAGACTCCATATCATGAATAGTATCATAATATTTTACAAAATCATCACATCTAGTAATATGTATGCTAGTCATTATGAACTTGATGCGCTACTAGCTGAAGGCTTGAATACATTGCTGAAAAACACTTGATAAAACTATCTGACCCAACATTTATATTCAGGTAGAATAATCTTCTGGAAGAACTTGTTCTGCAGTTCAAGTTCAATGCACATCCACCAACACCAGAAAGTTTTAATTTAGAAGAGCTTATATAGTACTGTGTCAAGTTCACTCAAAAAGAAGTACTATGTCGATTTCCCCTCAAAAATAACCTCAAGAAAAAGCTTTTCCTCAATCAATGTTTAGTCAGTTTTCCCTAAAAGAAAGTACTGATTGTCAGTTTCTGAACAAATTTTAGTTTGTATCAGTTATGTAACAATTATTCTGTTAACAATATAGAAGAGGAGTTGGTAAGCTATACCTAGTCTACTGAATTAACTTAGTATAAGCTGGGACACACGGAAAAAAATGTTCTGTTGCTGACAATTCAGCATATTGTTTGTCTTCCTATGTACAAGATATTTTGTTTTCCCTCAGAAAAAGCTCTGTGAGTAGGTCAGAAGGTCGTCTGTGGGTTGAAGATCCTTTCTTCGCAAAAGTGTAGCTGACAAAAAGCATAATCATGGTATCTGAAACATTTCAGAGCTTAAATTTCTCCAGTTTTCACAAAAACTTCAATTGCTTTCTGATGTCTGCCATTGCTTGTGAGGATAAGAAGTCCAGTGACATGAACTGCTAAGACTAATTTCAATTTGAAGTCATGATAAGCTAATGATAAATCTGAAGAATTTGATTGCTAAATTCATACAAAATCAAATGCCTGATTGAACATTATGGTGAATAGTGCTTTCACTTCTCGGTATAACTTTCTATGGATTTCCCATTGATAAATTATGGGATTCCAAGTGTTCCCGGGAAATCTTTCTCAATAGATATGTGGGGTGAGGATAAAAGGATAGGTGATAGTGTGTTGTTCCTAGGCCATCTTACCTGTATATTTTTTTTATTTTTCCACTCCGAAAGGATGGTCCTATAAGTGCTGTTAAGTGGATCTTCCACAAACGATAACTGAATGCAATCTCCATTCATAAAGAAAATTTTGCTTCAGCTTTTATCAAGTCTAGATTATGTTAATCCTCTTAGCATTGCAAGCGTTTAACTCTCCTGGTTAGTTAATTTCTGAGCTGTTTTTAGCACAACAGTTAGTTTAGTATGTAATTCAGTTCCTTCAGGAAAAAACTATGTAGTACGGACACTTCTACCATAAAGTTGAGCATGTGTTGAACAGGCTGACACCTGTGCACTTCTTGGACACTCATGTTGGAGGAGAGAGTACAGTAGAGGAAGTGAAGTCATGCCAGGTGCTGTTGAAGACTGCCAAGGAGTCTACGACGAAAGGCGACGGAACAGCAGGCAGGAAAAGAAGCAGCAGCAGAAAATTCAGGAGGTCGGTCGACCGGACCGGTCGACCGACGTGCACGAAGTGCACAGGTTTGCTCCCAGGTTGCATCGGTCGACCGGACCCGTCGACTGGTTGCTTCGGTCGACCGGACCGGTCGACCGAAAAGGGTCTCTGTAAGCAACCCAACTCTCTGTTTGTTTCGGTCGACCGGAAGAGGGAGTCGGTCGACCGGTCCGGTCGACCGACAGTCGGGTTTTGGGCGAAATCTGTTGTTTCGAGAAGTTATGTATTTAAGCCCTGGTTGTAATTTTCTAGGGTTTAGTGCTTAGAAAAGTATAGCTGCAGACTCTCTTGTGTTGATAGAGATCTAGAGCTATTGTAATCCATCTTCCATAAAGAAAACTCTCTCCGTGAATTGCCCCGAGGACGTAGGCAGGTTGGCCGAACCTCGTTAGATCTGGTTTTTGCGATTGGTTCTTCTTCTAGTTTTTGTTTTCATTGTTCTTGGTGATTGAGATCTGGTTGGATCCTCTAAGGGTTGTTGTCTCCGAGCACAACAAGTGGTATCAGAGCTCCAGGTTACGCTTGGGATATTCTGAAGATTCGAAGGGCTCCAGAACTGATCAGGTGGAGATCGTGTGTCGATCTCAGGTGGACGCAGGGAGGGCTCGTTGAATCAGGGTTGGAATAGATCTGGTGAGAAACTCAAGCTAGGGTTTCAAGGTAGAGGTAAAAATCACCTTTTTTATCTCAGAAATAGATCTATTTTGCAAGTATTTGATCTTCCGCATAGTTAGAGGGTCAAGGAAAGGATCTCAATGGCAGAGGAATCTAAGTCTGTTAAAACAATGAACAACTCCAGGATTGATGTTGTTAAGTTCAATGGAACTAACAATTTCGGGATGTGGAGGTGTGAGGTCATGGATGCATTGAATGCACAGAACCTCGAGGACACGATCCTTTTGGAGAAGAAGAAGGACACTACCACTGATGATGAGTGGGCAAAAATGAACAGGTCGGCATGTGGCCTGATTCGCTCATGTTTGTCACAAGATATTAAATATTCTGTTCAACATGAGAAGTCAGCAAAGGATATGTGGAATACCCTCGAGAAGAAGTACCTGACAAAGAGCGTAGAGTCAAGGCTGCAGCTTAAGAGCAAGCTGTATTTGTTCAGGATGCAGAGGGGAAGCACAGTAAATGAGCACCTAAACAGGTTTACAAAGCTTCTTACGGATTTGCTAAATGTGGATGCCATTATAAGTGAGGAAGACAAGTCAGTCGTTCTCCTGAACTCTCTTCCACCGGAGGAGTATGAGATATTTACAATGACATTCCTAAATGGAAGGCAAACCTTAGACTATGATGAGATATCGTCAGCACTGATGAGTTATGAGAAAAGGAAGAATGAGAAACATTCTGGGAGATCTAGTTCATCAGCAGAGGCTTTGGAGGTAAGAAGCAGGAGCTCATCAAGGAAAGGCAAGGAGGTGAGAGGAAGATCGAAGTCAAGACCGGGCTTAAGGGATCTTAAGAAAGACCAGTGCATGTATTGCAAAGAGTTTGGGCACTGAAAAGTTGACTGTCCAAAGTACAAGGGGAAGAAGAAGGAATCAAAATCTGAGACAAATCTGGCAAGAGTGACAAAGGCTGCTAGCAGTAAATCACAGGCAGAGGATTCAGATTCAGATTCTTCGGTATTCTCGTTTTCAGTTACTACTCCTGTTGTAGGGTACTCGGGGGGAAAACGAGTGGATCCTGGACACAGGTGCTACATATCATGTATGCCCTAATCGAGATTGGTTTACTAGTCTTGAGAAGCTGGAGGGATGTTCGGTCGTCATGGGCGATGATCATCCATGCATCATGGAGGGTGTAGGAACAATTCCTATCAGGATGTTCGACGGGATGGTAAGGGAGCTGAAGGAAGTGAGATATGTCCCTCAGCTGAAGAGGAACTTGATCTCAGTGGGTGCTTTGGAATCATTGGGGCTCGGTGTGTCTATTAAAGAGGGTGTTCTTAAAATGACGAAGGGCTCAATGGTGGTGTTGAAGGCCAACCGCAGGAACAATTTGTATTACTTGAAGGGTAGTACAGTGACAGGGCAGGTGGCAGCTTCGACCAGTCAGAAGGAAGATCAAACCCGGCTATGGCACATGAGGCTGGGACATGCAGGGGAGAAATCTATGCAAGCTCTTGTGAGGAAAGGGCTACTGAAGGGTGCAGAGACCTGCAAACTGGATCTGTGTGAACATTGCATCATAGGCAAGAAGACGAAGGTGAAGTTTGGTACAGCTTCACACTGCACCGAAGGCATTCTTGATTATGTTCACACGGATGTATGGGGACCCACAAAGACTGCATCAATAGGGGGAACCCATTACTTTGTGTCGTTTATCGATGATTATTCTAGGCGGTGCTGGGTGTACACCATGCGACACAAGGATGAAGTCCTAGAATTGTTTGTGAAGTGGAAGGTTAATCAGGAAAGGAGTACGGGAAGAAAAGTCAAGGTCCTTCGTTCTGACAACGGAGGAGAGTACAAGTCAGACCCTTTCCAGAAGCTATGTCTTGATGAGGGCATAGAGAGACACTTCACAGTGAGGGAAACTCCGCAACAGAATGGGGTGGCTGAAAGAATGAACCGGACTTTGCTAGAGAAAGTTCGGTGCATATTGTCGAATGCAGGATTACCAAAGAAGTTCTGGGCTGAAGCTTTGGGGTATGCATGCCATCTCGTCAACAGGTTGCCGTCATCTGCAATTGGGGGAAGACCCCTCTTGAAGCTTGGTCAGGTAAAGCTGCAGAAGATTATGATGCGCTCCGGATATTTGGATGTCCAGCCTACTATCACGTAAAAGAAGACAAATTGGATCCGAGAGCGAAGAAAGGGGTGTTTGTTGGCTTCAAGAAGGGAACCAAGGGGTTCAAGATCTGGGACCAACAGGACAACAAATTCATAATCAGCAGAAATGTCACTTTTGATGAGGCCTCGATGATGAAGCCTACAGTCTCTCAGCAGGTGGAGACTGGGAAGACCAAGGAGCAATTGCAGCAGGTGGAGAGTGATGCAGATCCACCATCTCTAGAAGACTCAGTATCAGTGAGAATCATTCCTGAGGTGACACAGGGAGGTAATCAAGTTGCAGAAGAAGATGCTGAGGTTGTTGAAGAAGATCAGGAACAGGTTATGGATACGGTTCCAGATCCCACTGCAGTTGGAAGACCAAGGAGGAATGCCAGGAGACCTGGCTGGCTCACTACAGATATGGTAATTGCACATGCACTTCCAGTTGTTGAAGAAGCCATTCCATCTACGTTCAGGGAAGCTGAAATCAGTTCAGAAGCGGAGTTATGGAAAGGGGCCATGA
This sequence comes from Agave tequilana, assembly GCA_038442645.1. Taxonomy (NCBI): domain Eukaryota; kingdom Viridiplantae; phylum Streptophyta; class Magnoliopsida; order Asparagales; family Asparagaceae; genus Agave; species Agave tequilana. Next base: position 37,681 of record JAVJIF010005670.1, read on the forward strand.
ATGAAGAGATGCAGTCTCTTTATAAGAACAACACATGGGAACTGACCAAGTTGCCCAAGGGGAAGAAAGCCATAGGGTGTAAGTGGGTATTTGCTAAGAAGCAGGGATCACTCCAAGAAGACAAAGTGCGCTACAAGGCAAGGCTAGTGGCTAAAGGCTACGCACAGAAAGAAGGGATCGACTACAACGAGGTGTTCTCCCCAGTTGTAAAACACTCGTCTATTCGGATCCTATTGGCCTTGGTGGCACAGAACGAGTTGGACCTTGACCAACTTGATGTGAAGACCGCCTTTCTCCACGGCGATCTTGAGGAGGAGATCTACATGACTCAGCCCACAGGTTATAAAACTGCAGGGAAAGAGGAGTTGGTATGCAAGCTGAAGAAATCACTGTACGGTTTGAAGCAGTCTCCAAGACAATGGTACAAGCGATTTGACAGCTTCATCAGGAAGAAGAAGTACACAAGAAGCCATTATGATTCATGTGTGTACTACAACAAGTTACCATCTGGTGAGTATGTCTATCTACTACTTTATGTAGATGATATGCTAATTGCTTCTAGGTCAAGATCTGCAATTGATTCTTTGAAGAAGACTTTATCGTCTGAGTTCGAGATGAAGGACCTGGGGGAAGCAAGGAAAGTATTGGGTATGGAGATCACAAGGGACAGGGAAGCTGGCAGGATTAGCTTGACTCAGAAGGGCTATCTGGAGAAGGTACTGCAGAGATTTAATATCGGGAAAGATACAAAGACTGTAAGTACACCAATGGCGCCGCACTTCAAGTTGTCAGCGAAGATGTCTCCAAGGAGTGTTCAGGAGCGTGAGCATATGACTCATGTACCATATGCCAATGCAGTGGGAAGCTTGATGTATGCAATGGTGTGTACAAGGCCGGATCTATCACAGGCAGTTTCCATGGTTAGCAGATATATGCATGATCCAGGTCAGGGTCATTGGGAAGCAGTGAAGTGGATCCTGAGGTACATCAAGGGTACTGTTGATGTAGGCCTCGTGTTTGAGAAGGACAACACTGGGAAGCAAGAATGCATAGGGTACGTGGATTCGGACTATGCAGGTGATCTTGACAAACGCCGGTCGACGACGGGGTATGTATTCACATTCTCGCAGGCACCGGTGAGTTGGCGCTCCACACTTCAGTCCACAGTTGCGTTGTCGACTACAGAGGCTGAGTATATGGCCTTGACCGAGGCCATGAAGGAGGCGATTTGGCTTCAGGGATTGTTAGATGACTTGGGAGTGGAACAGGAGATCTTGAAGATACACTGTGACAGTATGAGTGCCATTTATTTGGCAAGGAACCAAGTCTACCACGCAAGGACGAAGCACATCGATGTCAGGTATCACTTTGTTCGGGAGATTCTGGAGGAAGATGACATAAATTTATTGAAGATTCATACTTCGGAGAATCCAGCCGATATGCTTACAAAGGTGGTGTCGGGAGTAAAGTTTGCACACTGCAAAGACTTGCTCCAGATCCTTCAGGTGAAGTGAGCTTGTCGAAGCTCATTTGGATGAACTACGGATGGCTTGATCCCTTGGGCAAGGGGTACGTAGGCAACCAGATTGGTGCAGCCGCTTTCGAGTCGGTGTTCGGCTCAGATTTAACAATCTTCACCGAGGTGGAGAATTGTTGGAGGAGAGAGTACAGTAGAGGAAGTGAAGTCATGCCAGGTGCTGTTGAAGACTGCCAAGGAGTCTACGACGAAAGGCGACGGAACAGCAGGCAGGAAAAGAAGCAGCAGCAGAAAATTCAGGAGGTCGGTCGACCGGACCGGTCGACCGACGTGCACGAAGTGCACAGGTTTGCTCCCAGGTTGCATCGGTCGACCGGACCGGTCGACTGGTTGCTTCGGTCGACCGGACCGGTCGACCGAAAAGGGTCTCTGTAAGCAACCCAACTCTCTGTTTGTTTCGGTCGACCGGCTCGGTCGACCGGAAGAGGGAGTCGGTCGACCGGTCCGGTCGACCGACAGTCGGGTTTTGGGCGAAATCTGTTGTTTCGGGAAGTTATGTATTTAAGCCCTGGTTGTAATTTTCTAGGGTTTAGTGCTTAGAAAAGTATAGCTGCAGACTCTCTTGTGTTGATAGAGATCTAGAGCTATTGTAATCCATCTTCCATAAAGAAAACTCTCTCCGTGAATTGCCCCGAGGACGTAGGCAGGTTGGCCGAACCTCGTTAGATCTGGTTTTTGCGATTGGTTCTTCTTCTAGTTTTTGTTTTCATTGTTCTTGGTGATTGAGATCTGGTTGGATCCTCTAAGGGTTGTTGTCTCCGAGCACAACAACTCACACTTTTCAAACATGTCATTAGTTACATGCTACTAAATTTAGAACACTTGTCACATATTTTTTTCGACAAATATCGCACATTTCCATGCATTTCTTTTCTCTCATTACATGTTTGTGATATTTATCTACCTCCATGCATATATCAAAGATTATAGTGGAAAAGATGATGTCAAATATTGCCTTATATAAAAGTATATTAAGTTTAGATATATTGAAATATAAAAAGTGAGATAAATTAAGCTAGTCCACAAAAAGTTGAAGATCCAAGGTCTATTCCTTTTGCACAAAAATAAAAGGTATCACATATTATTACATTATTAAATGATTGGACTTTGGATGCAAGGACATGTCTATGAATGTGGGTACATATGCAATCTCTTTTTTTATTTTTATATTTTCCAATGTCATGTTGTTATGTCTCTGTGTCCTACTTTTTAAAAAATTGTTATGTCTCATATCTGTGTCCGTGTTGTAGTCATGTCCCATATGTGTGTCCCTACTTCTTAGGAAAAAATAGTGAATGTTGATTATCATAGAAAGTGCCCTTCAAGATAGTCTTTCGACTGTGTCTTCAGTTATAGCTATGCTCATGAGTCATGAATTTGCATATCATGATTGACTCCAGATAAATGCTTCAAGTACTATTTCGGTACTTATTTGAGACAGCTGTTTAGCGGGAGAAGCAAAGCAAAGCTCTCACACAAATTCCAAGATGGTTTTCAAAGGGATATTTTACAAATTCCCTGTCAACGTGTAGAAGGAAACCCTATTTTCTCCCTCGAAGATAGTGTGGGTACTCAACAAGTACTCAAAAAATACCTATAGTAGTGCTCTTTACTCTATGGTGGTGACAACTTTATATGAAATTGTTTAATAAACATTCGAATAAAAAAGCTAAATAGAATTACATGAAAATTAAAATTTAAGAATAATATGTCAATTAAAATTGAATAATGCTAATTCAACCAGTGATCCACAGATCCTGAGCTCCTATAGGCTAGAAGGAAGAAAATATAAAGGGGTAGTGTTGCAATCGGGACCAAATGATATAATGCGAGCAAAAGTTTCCGGATTCATGAACATATAGAACAGCATATATGTTATCATGCTTGCATATCCAACATTTTGAGTCTCCAATAATTACATTATCAGATTTGACTGATTGATGAATATGCAAACATATATTTCTTTTTTTTTTTTTGAGTAATAGCAATGAGATTCCCCTCTATCATGCTAAGAATAGTTAGGATTTCCAAAAGAAGATGTCATTCATTTGAGATGAAATAAAAAAGAATATCAAAAACTCGCATGACTAAAGCTGAAGAAGTTACTTTCGAAGTAACAAAAACAAAAGCAATGAGTGGGTGATAGAGTTAGACAACTGTCGATGATCTGGTATCATTAATCATTAAAATTTCTTATAATGTAACTTCACAATCTTTTAGTAATTAATAGACAATTCATTGGCTCTTGAGAAGATTTAGATTATAGAAATTACATTTTATGAGTTCTCTCTTTATGTACTAATTTACAGGCAAATATAATTATAACTCTTAATAAGAATATGACTCATAATATCATAACTACTCCTAATTACATAATGACTCATAAATATATAATGATTTCTAATTACACTCCCCCTCAAACTGAAACATACACATCATACATGCCCAGTTTGTCACAAATATTCGAATCTGAGACCTAAAAAAAGTTTTATCAACAAAAAAAGTTTTATCAACATATCTGCTAACTGGTTAACGGAAGAAACATGTTGAAGTTCAATAATTTTGTCTATCGTAAGCTTAACGAACTATATAACAATCCATCTCAATATGCTTAATGCGCTAATGAAAAATCAGATTTACTGTAATGTGAATTGGTGTGGTATTATCACAATATAATCTCATATAAGTTGAAGACAAAAGATGTAGCTCAATCAAGAGATCTCGTATCAAGACCAATTTACATGTGGTATCGGTCAAAGCTCGATATTCAAATTCAGCACTAGATTTCAAAACTATAACCTATTTCTTACTTTTTCATGATACAAGAGTTCCTCTAACAAACACACAATAACTAATAGTTGATTGTCTATCAATCAGTGATCTTATCCAATCTACATCTGCAAAGCAAGCTATACGTCCATACTATAATCTGAATACAAGAGTCCTCCGCCAGTGGCACGTTTTAAATACCAAAGTATTCAAATCACAAAATTCCAGTGACTTGTCTGTGGAGCAGATAATGTTGGAATTGAAGAATAAAAAGGTGAATCTTCGAGTTGAATTATGGCAAGATCCGTTGATCGAATCAACCGGATGATGGTTGGAGTGTGTTCTCCTTCCATTTGTGATGAACGTGGTATATTCACATGTTCAATTCTGACTTCGAATGAATGAGATATTCAAGTCCAAAGATTGCCTAATTCAAAGCCAAAAGGGACTAAAGTTAGCTACATGCATTTAGTCCCACATTGGCCATGTGATGGAAGCTCATGGGGTATAAATAGAGAAAATTGAGAACAAAGGGCGTGCCCTTTGGGTACTTGGAGTTTTCGCGCGCGAAAAGGAGGGAACTATGCACGTACATACGTACGTGCGCGCACGCGCGCCGCCGTTGGCGGCGGCCGGCCGGCCGGCGCCGGCGCCGGAGCCGGGCCTGGGTCCGGGCTTGGGCTTGGGCTTGGGCCCGGTTTCCTCTATCTGGCCTGGTTCTTTTTGAATCAGGTCAGTTGGTCCAGCCCGCCCGCGGAGAGATTCGTATCACCCGCCAACGGGTGTCCGCGCGAACAGATCCGACCGTTCGCCAACCGCTGTCGGAAAACCGACAGTGCGGTTGGGCGGTTGATCGGTTGCGACGGTTTTGTCCGAACCGTCGCAACTGCTGGAATTTGGCGGACGAGAATACCCCTCCGGAGCGCTATAAATAGCGCTCCAGGGGTTCATTCTCAAAAACACCAAATCTGAGATCTCTCTCTCTCTAAAGTTCTGACTTCAGTTCTGAACTGGGCTCCAACAAAGTGGGAATCCACGACTTCCAGAGCGACTTCCAACAAAGTGGGAATCCGCGACTTCCAAGTGAAGTGGGAATCCAGAGCGACTTCCTAAAGGAGATTCTGCCAAAATTCTTCAACCTTCCTACGTCCTCAACAGTGGGTGTTCCTCTAAAAGAGTAAGACAAATATTCATTTGAAATTTGTCGTTATACCGCTGTTTGCTAATTCTGTGTAGGTACTGGTTGACTACGGTTCGACCGTACGGTAATTTGGTAGTGCTATCCAAATACCGTGAAGAAGTGTTGTATCTTGGGAGACCAGCGTCCATTATTCCGTTAGCACCGGTGCGGGGGACGTAATTGTCTTAAGGAGATTCGCTGTAAGCGTAGCTCACTTCAAATACTGTATAAGTGGACTAAGTCCTTTATACAGGGGATATACTTTACAGTATATCGAGATTGACTTAGATTCAGTCTAAGTGTTACTGTATAAGTGGATTAAGTCCTTTATACAGGGGATATACTTTACAGTATATCGAGACTGACTTGGATTCAGTCTAATTGGTGCTTAAACTAAGGAAGGAAATTGAAAGGTGGTTCTTAAATTAAGGAACGTTCTTTTGAACGGAAAACCTCTCACCTGATATTTGCCGACCTGGCCAATTAGATTGTTGATGTCTCAGTGATCTTGATTAGTTGTCAGATTGATTCTTGTTAAGCAGAATACCCAACAATCTTAAGACAATTAATGTTTCTCACTTCTGTTCTGCTTGAACTTGCAGAAAAAATGTCTGAGACAAATCAAGATACCTCCAGCAAGGCAACAAACATACCGCTCCAAGGTTTGATGCCTACTCCACTTCCTAACCCGAAGCCGGAGAAGCCAGGAAAGTTTGATGGCACAGAGTTCAAGAGATGGCAACAGAAGATGCTCTTCTACTTGACCACTCTACATCTGGCCAAATTCCTGCAGGAGGATCCACCAGAACCCGGAACTGATCGGGACTAAGTCCTTGCAGTTGATGCTTGGACACAAGGTGATTTCCTTTGCCGAAATTATGTTCTTAATGGACTGGATGACTCTCTTTATAACGTCTACAGTCCAATCACTACGGCAAAGAAAATATGGGCCAGTCTTGATAAGAAATACAAGACTGAAGATGCTGGTACCAAGAAGTTCGTCGTTGGACGATTTCTGGAGTACAAAATGGTGGATAGCAAGACTGTCATCAGTCAGGTGCAAGAGTTCCAACTTATCTTGCACGAGATAGAGGCCGAAGGTATGATTCTTCCTGAAACTTTTCAGGTTGCAACCATCGTGGAGAAACTCCCCCCAACGTGGAGAGACTTCAAGAACTACCTGAAGCACAAGCGAAAGGAGCTAAAGTTGGAGGATCTCATTGTGAGGCTTCGTATAGAGGAGGACAACCGCAAGTCTGAGAAAAGGAGCAGCAAGAACTCCTACGAAGCAAAAGCAAATGTGATCGAGGACTCAAAGGGGAAAGCGTCTACTTCCAAAAGCTTGAAGAGGAAGAAGCCTTCCCAGGGGTACAAAGGCAAGGCTCAAGACGGCAGAACCATGCGCTTCAAAGGGACCTGTTACATCTGCAACAAAGAAGGTCACAAAGCAAATGAATGCCGCAGCCGTCTAAAGAAGAACAAGAAAAGCCACTCACAGGCCAACATGACCAACCATGAATCACCAAGTCTTTCAGCCGTGGTGTCAGAAGTAAATCTGACAACCAATAACAAAGATTGGTGGGTAGACACGGGAGCTACTAGGCACATCTGCTCGGAGAAATTGTTATTATCAGAATATCAAAGGCTAGAGCAAGATGAGCAATTATTCATAGGTAATTCAGCTTCCTCAAAGGTTGAAGGAAAGGGCAAGGTCATCCTGAAGTGGACATCGGGCAAAGAGCTTACTCTTAACGATGTCCTTCATGTTCCAGACATCCGCAAGAATCTAATCTCTGGATCTTTACTTAGTAAGAAAGGATTTAGAATAGTCTTTGAATCCGACAAATTTGTACTTACTAAGGGAGGGATGTATGTGGGAAAGGGTTATCTTGTTGATGGACTTTTTAAAGCCAATGTTGCAGTGGTTGATAAAAAGTCCGTGTATTTGTACCCAAAGCTAATAAAAGGAAAATCTTCTGTTTATTTGCTTGAGTCTCCTATTTTGTGGCATGCTAGATTAGGGCATGTAAATTACAAGTCTTTGAAAAACTTGTCTAATCTGGGATATATTCCTAAACTCAACTTGGAAGAAATTCGCAAGTGTGAGGTTTGTGTTGAGGCCAAGTTGGCTAAAAATTCATTTCACTCATTAGATCGAAATACAGAACCTTTAGGGTTAATTCATAGCGATCTATGTGACTTGAAGTTTATGCCAACTAGAGGCGGTAAAAAGTATTTCATTACTTTTATCGATGACTGTACAAGATACTGTTATGTGTATCTTTTGAACAGTAAGGATGAGGCAATAAATATGTTTACAACATATAAAGCCGAAGTTGAGAATCAACTCAACAAGAAAATCAAGATTCTAAAATCCGATAGAGGCGGAGAATATGAATCAAATGATTTTAGTGAGTTATGTGCTAGTTTCGGTATAATACATCAAACTACAGCACCATACACTCCTCAGCAAAATGGAATTGCTGAACGGTAGAACAGAAATTTGAAGGAGATGGTTAATTCCATGCTCGTAAGTTCTGGAGCTCCGCAGAACTTGTGGGGGGAAGCTCTATTAACTGCAAATCATATTCTAAATAGAGTACCCCACAAGAAACTTGGTCTAATACCATTCGAGTTATGGCATGGAAGGACACCTTCCTACCATTACCTCAAAATGTGGGGGTGCCTTGCAAAGGTGCTGGCACCATTACCCAAAAAGACTAAGTTGGGAGCAAAAACTATGGACTGCATATTCATAGGCTATGCCTTAAATAGCAGTACCTACAGATTTCTGGTTCATAAGTCAGAAATACCTGATATTCATGTAAACATGATTATCGAATCTCGAGATGCTGTGTTCTTTGAAGATATCTTTCCGTACAAACGGGAAGCAGATAAGACTTCTGGGAAAAGAACACACGAGATGGCGTTCAGGGACGAAAGCCCCGAGGAACCAATTGTAAATGCGGAAATTGAACCAAGAAGAAGTCAAAGATCTAGAATCTCAAAATCTTTTGGTCCAGATTTCATAGCATACGCTATTGAGAGCGAGCCTCAAACATTTAAAGAGGCTATGTCAAACCCAGAAGCACAAATGTGGAAAGAAGATATAAATAGCGAAATAGAATCCATACTAAGTAATCATACTTGGGAATTGGTAAACTTGCCTCCTGGAAGTAAACCAATTGGGTGTAAGTGGATTTTCAAACGAAAATTAAAACCCGATGGATCTATCGATAAGTACAAGGCTAGATTAGTAGCCAAGGGTTATCGACAAAAAGAAGGACTTGACTACTTCGATACTTATTCACCAGTAACAAGAATAACGTCCATTCGGATGTTGATTGCGATTGCAGTATTGCACAACTTAGATATCCATCAAATGGATGTCAAGACTGCATTCTTAAATGGTGAATTAAATGAAGAAATATATATGGAGCAACCAGAAGGATTTAAAGTCAAGGGCCAAGAACACAAGGTGTGTAAATTGGTAAAATCCTTATACGGTTTAAAACAGGCTCCAAAATAATGGCATGAGAAATTTGATAGTGTCATGATCAAAGATGGATTCACTATCAATGAATGCGATAAGTGTGTTTACACGAAAACAGTTGGAGATGCATGTATCATTGTCTGTCTTTATGTAGGCGACATGTTGATACTTGGGACTAATATTGAGATTATTAAGTCCACTAAAAGAATGTTATCCAACAGTTTTGACATGAAGGATCTGGGGGTTGCTGATGTAATTTTAGGAATTAAAATTACTAGTACACCAGATGGAATCAGTCTATCTCAATCTCACTACGTGGAAAAGATGATAGAAAGATTCAAGGATCATGGGATAAAGGAGAATACAAATCCTTTTCTCCCACACGTCCACCTTCATAAGAATACAGGAACTGGAATACGCCAGTTGGAGTATTCGCAGATTATCGGAAGTCTAATGTATTTGATGAATTGCACTAGACCCGATATTGCTTACGCTGTAAGCAAGTTAAGTAGATACACTAGTAATCCTAGTGATCTACACTGGACCGCTCTACTACGAGTATTGGGTTACGTATCACATACCAAGGAATATGCCTTGAGATATGGAAAGTATCCTCCTGTACTGGAAGGATACAGTGATGCTAATTGGATTGCAGATTCTGAGGAATCAAAATCAACTAGCGGATACGTATTTACTCTAGCAGGAGCAGCGGTATCATGGAAATCTTCTAAGCAAACATGTATTGCCCGTTCCACTATGGAATCGAAATTCATAGCCTTAGATAAGGCTGGTGAAGAAGCAGAATGGCTTCGACAATTTTTAGAAGATATACCTTTATGGCAAAAGCCAGTGCCCGCTATATGTATACACTGCGACAATCAAGCAGCTATATCTAGGGCACAAAATGTGATATACAATGGTAAGTCTAGACATATTCGTCGTAGACATAATACCGTGAAGCAGTTGCTCTCAAATGGAATTATCTCTATTGACTTTGTTGTAAAACACCTAGAGGGGGGGTGAATAGGTTTAAGTGCTAATCTAAGAAACTAAATGCAAACTAAGTGCGCTAAATGCGGAAGATAATGAAAATTATGCACAAACTAATACAATACAACAAGTGTAGCCGAATTTCCCTTGCGAGGCTCTGGACTAACTCCCCTTGATTCCCCTTGAAATGGGTTGAGGTGCTATGTGAAGCTCTTGTTGGATGAGTATAAGTTAGGCACACACACACAAGCAATCCAAGCAATATGAAATACACACAATCAAGCCAAGCATATGATAGATATGACAATAAGAAATGCAAGGCACAACACAAGCAATATATGATATGAATGAATCAATGCTCAACACAAGCAAGTATGATATGATGATGAGTATGATGCTTTGCACAATAATAAGAGAGAGAGTTAGAGAGACAATGGATCAAAACGCAAACACTAAGATTTGTTTCGAGGTTCGAGCACCTTGCTCTACATCCCCGCCTACACCACCGTGTAGGATTTCCACTATCTCAACTCCCACCGAGGGAACCTCCACCGAGGAGGATTTCTTACAACTCTAGGAGTACCAAACTCCTCTCTCAAACAACCACCTCACAACCGAGGGGTAAGGCCCGTAGCCAATACAACAACCAATCCACACACCTCTACCGAAGAGGCTCACAACCAAACACTATCACCTCTACCTAAGAGGGATCCACAACACAATCACCCGATCACCTCTACCGAAGAGGGATTCACAAGTATAAGGGTGTTTACAACAATGAGGTTTACAACAAACAACCTCAAACATTTTTCTTTCCTTTTTCTCTTATCTTTTTTCACAAAAACAAGATCCTAATAGTTTAGGATAGAAGATAGCTCAAGTGTGGAAACAAGTGTTTTTGGAAACAAGCAACAAAGAAAAATCTTTGGGAAAATACTTGCAATATGATAGAATTGAAGATCTAAGCAAAAATCCCAAAAACCTATTTTTCTTTGATTTTCCAAAAACCCTAAACAATAAAGATGAGAAGTTTTTGCACTTAAAACTCTTTTGAAAACTCTTTTAAACACTTCAGAAAACTGAAAATTTTCTCTTGAAAAAACTTTGTCAAAATCCCCAAAGAGATGGGGTTTATATAGCCCCCAAACAAAACTAGCCGTTAGGCTGAGCTGGCAGTCTGACAGACTGCCGGTCGACCGGTCCGGTCGACCGCCAACGGTCAGAATTATGACCGTTGGGCAACTGCGGTCGACCGGCCCGGTCGACCGAGAAAACCCGAGAGCAGAGCTCTCAACTCGGTCGACCGTCCCGGTCGACCGTGTCTGTGCCTAACAGACGTGCACGTCTGTGCACGTCGGTCGACCGCAACGGTCGACCGGCCCTTGGTGCGGTCGACCGTCACGGTCGACCGACCAGCCTGTCAGCACAAAACAAGGTCAGAAAATTTAGAAAAATATTTTCTAAAAAATCTTTTATCATTTCTGAAAATTCCATAAACTTGTTTTATAATTTTATGTTAAAACATAAACATGTGATAAAAATTTCAAGACAATATATCAACATATCAATTCATTTTTGTGTCTTGCCAATTTTATCAAAAACAAAACTTGTATTTTTATCAAACTTGATTTTTCCAAAACATGAATAGGGATATCAAAATAAGTTTGTTTACCAAGTTAAAGCATGTATGTATAAATAGAAAACATCTACTATACATCTAACATACGTAAACTTGTTTTGATCAACTATTCATAAAAACCAAATATCAAATCATAAAACGTGTGTGTTTTGTGTTCACTTGAGCATATCAACTAAACTAAGCTTTACAAATGGATCTAAAACTCTATCTAAACTAGGATACCTAAGTCTTCTTGACGATCTTCATCTTCAAGTAGACTTGCTCCAAAACTCCGTGATTCTCCAAGTGCAAAGGTATGATCTTTAAGCTTTGGCACCGGAATCATCATGAATAGCTTCTAATCATCTTGTTGAAGCTAATTACCAACTAATATCCTGTTAATGATCTGAAACTTAGAAACACAAGAATATTAGTAAACATAACTACATGAGTGTTGATCATCATCAAAACTAGAGTGGAAGGCCATTGGGCCAACAATCTCCCCCTTTTTGATGATGACAAAACTCATGGAGTTATATATGCATGGATTAAAGTTAAGCTTCAAAGAAGCTCCCCCTTAACTCATGCATAAACAAATAAACATAAATATGCAAGAATGATAATGCATAAACAATAAAAACTCTAGATACCACATGGAATATCCAAACAAAGCAAGCTCTAGATACCAATTACAACAATTACAAAGCAAGCTTTGGATACCAATTAAACTTAATATTCTTGATATTAAAACATAATATATGCATGAATAGGGATATGCAAGAATGCATATAAAACTCAAATACTTCTCCCCCTTTTTGTCAATCATCAACAAAGGGGTAAACAATCAAAACCATAGATAAAATGAGGGGTAAAAATCTTTCTTCCCTTTTTGTCAATCAAAACAATGCAAACAATGTTCTCCCCCTTTTTGTCTAAAACAAAAAAAAATAAAATCAATAAGGGGTGACTACAAACATGATATCAATTAAAAATATGTCAATGAAGCATCTTGATACCAATAAACAAGGATCAATATATGTTATATGCTATATACATTCATGAAGAGGAAGACGCTAAGTTAGCTTCCCTACACATATGCATTACATGAAGAAGGGATGACAAGCCCCAATTCACATAACACATATTATGTAATGCATAAGAGGAGATGTGAAGCTCCCCCTACACACGTATATCATATAAAGAAGAGTTGTCAAGCTCCTCAATTTATAATATACTCAACATGAATCTATATGTAAGAGAGATGTTAAGCTCTCCTTGCATATAGGAAATACAAATCAAAACTTTGAATATTTTCTTTAAACAAAATTTTAGAAATACCAATTGTAATTAAACATAACAAATTACCAATTGTAAAACAAATTTTGAATGTCTAAACACAAATTTTGATACCAATTGTAAGAATATATTTCATTTTGAAAATATATAAACAAATTTGATGTTGATATCATATGTTCAAAATAACAACTTTTAATCATAAAGAGTGGGAGTACAAATACCAATTGAAATACAAAATATGAAATACTCATTTTCTCCCCCTTTATGAAATACCAAAGGAAACATTGAACACTTTTTATTTTAACAAGCTAAACATAAACAACTATTTGTGCTCTAAGATATAGGAATATAGTAGGCACAAATAAAACAAGTATATGTGTGTGAAATGGAATGAGTATCAATCACCAATAGATGATACCAAATGAAAACATACATACACAATAAACATATGAGTATACAAAAGGTCAAATGATACTAATTGAAAGAGTTCAATGATACCAATTGACATAACAATAAGTTCAAGTGTATACATCATATTATCTACCACCCTATCATAATTCAAGTTTTAAAGATTTTCAATTTAGGGCATACATGAACATGATCTCCCATCCTACCGCCCTTAGATGGTAGGGGTTTTCAAAGATAGATTTGAAAATGTAGTTTTGTTTGAAAATCTCTACCAAAATGAAGAACACCGCAACTAGTTAAATGGAAAACTTGTTAACTAGCACGAAATCCTTCAAGTAAGGAATAAAACAAAATTGTTTTTCATAAACATGAAATTCACATCATATCAAACACTCAAGTTCAATTAGGCATAAATAAGACTCATGAAAACAAAACATGAGCAAGCAATAGATGTGAGTGTACAAACAAAATATGAAGATCATAAATATGAAAATTAGGCAATAAGCTCAATTATTCTTTAAAACACGAAAATCATCAAAACTATCTAATCTTCAAGGCATATGTATGTCTAATACAAACTAAAGTATACATACATATCCAAAACATAACGAGTCCACAAAATATATGCATGAAGGCACATGGCTCAAAAAGGATACTCATGTATAGTCAATAGTTTGGATAAGCTAGACATATACATGAAGTGAAATATTGAACACATGAAAAACATGAAAATCATGATAAGCTAAATTTTCATCAAGGTAATTTTCATTTCAAGGTATATGTATGAATTGTCAACACAAGAAGTATACATACATATCCCTAAACACAATTTGAGTCCATAATATAGATTTGCATGAAAGGCAAATGACTCAAGGGGTATACATGTATATCTTAAAGTTTGGCAATACAAATATATACATGAAGTGAAAACTCATAATCATAAATCCAAAAATAGGAATACAAGTTTAGAATGCATGTATCATCAAAACTAGACTATACTAGCACATCTAATGGGTTCAAATAAGCATTCAAGCCCTAACATATATAGATTTATTTGTAGCCCACTCTATGTACAAGTATATAACTAGTCTTAATGAAAACTAACATCTAAACATATATTCAAAACATGAAGCATCAAAACAAACACGAATACCATATTTCTAACTAAAACACATACAAAATTCATCAAAATTCTTTTATTTGAATTTTAAACTACATAAACATGCAAATAGGTATAACAAGTATAAATGAACGAATCATCATAACTAGCTCATGCGTGTACATATAGTGAATACAAATGAGCATGAAGTCCAATTGCATATAAAACAAATGTAACTCACTATTTGTACATGTATAACACAAGTTTTGACAAAATTCACATTTAACATGTCATAACCACAAGGAGTATCAAAACAAGCTAGAAATCAACATCATAAGAACTAAAACATGATTACCATGTAAATTCACATGCAATAGATTCATGATGTACATTATAGCTAAATAAACGGTGAGAACACTAAATGTGAATCAAATAAGCATGTGTGTCTCAAATACTATATATGTATGTCAAGGATCTAATAAACATGGAATGAACATACTAATCCATAGACAATAAAAACATGCTATAAACAATGAATATTAAAGCATGTAAACAATAAATGGGAGTAAAGGATTGTTACCAAAACCGAAGAAGCAACTCTCCTTGTCTCCAAAATATGGTGGTCCTCTCCACCAACCTTCCCTTGAAAGTGATGCATCCATTTGATTTCCTTTAAGTCCGGAACGCATCCACTCCAAGGTGTCATTACTCTCACGTCATGTGAGAGCCCACACCTACATCAAATAAAGGAGGGGTGGTCTTTGGTACCCATACTCTTTTGGGTCCATGGGGGTTAGTCCCTCCCTAACCCAAACAAATTTCTTTGCTAAATTTGAAACATTTAATCTATCATAACAAAATTTAGCAAGGTGGCCCTTACGTCCACAATGTGTACATGAGTACACATGAGCATACATGTGTTGATGGGTGTGTCCGTGAGGAGCATGTGTATGCCGTGAAGGGTGTGCATGCATAAAGGATGGAACTTGTTTCTTTCGAACCAAGGTTTCCAACCGATTGTGGTTCAAGGCACATTGGCTCATAGTGGAGCCCAAACAATCAACCTTCTTCTTAAGCAAACAAATATCATCATTAATCTTAGAAGAAGAAGTGTGGCATGCAATAGGTGAAGTGTGTGATACTACCCTAGCATGGCAAACATGTGCATCAATCTTATTTTGCAAAACAATGTTTTTCTTTAAACACACATCTAAATCATTTGAAATAGAAATAATTTTATTTTTCAAATCAACATTCTCTTTTAAAACAAAATCAATTTTTGAAGACAAGTTTTCATTTTTCTTCAAAAGAACATGGCAATCATTTTTATTTTTCAAAAACTCATTTTCTTTAAGTGCAAGACCAAGTTGAGATTTTAATGAATCCCTTTCATTAGCAATCTCCTCTTTCTCTTGCAAAACAACATCAAGTCTAGATTGTAAACACTTATTTTCTTTTTCAATTCCTAGACTTTTCTTTTTCAAAATCTTATATTTTTCTATAAGTTTTTCACAAACAATTGAAAGTTCTTCATTTATAGCATGGACATCAATATGATCATTTGAAGAACTAGAACAATCATCACTATCATAGTGGGGTTCCGAATGTACCTCAAGGGAGTCATTCCCTTGGACCATGAAGCATTGAGAATCGGATTCTCCACTAAATTCCTCCGGTTGATTTGGCACTTGAAGCTTGGAGGTGGTGGTTGTTGTCAATTTGTTCCACACTGCAAAGGCGGAATCAAGATTAGAAACACGTAAAAGATAATCTTTAGATAAAGTGCTTCTAATGGCCTCTAGGGCTTGTGCATTGGCCCCTATATGATTACCATCACCAAGATAACATCTCTTGGTGGCGGCAAGGAAGACATGCAAACCTAGGGTCTTTAGGTACATGGACATCCTATACTTCCAAACATCAACGTTGGAAGGGTCAAAGCTAGGAGGGGTCATGAAGTCCATGGTAAACTATATATGAATGTGCAAACAAACAAATGCAAATGAGATTAGCAAGCAAATGGATCACTCCTAGGATGTTAAGCCTAAGTATCAGGAGCACTAGCTCTGATACCAATTGTAAAACACCTAGAGGGGGGTGAATAGGTGTAAGTGCTAATCTAAGAAACTAAATGCAAACTAAGTGCGCTAAATGCGGAAGCTAATGCAAATTATGCACAAACTAATACAATACAACAAGTGTAGCCGAATTCCCCTTGCGAGGCTCTGGACTAACTCCCCTTGATTCCCCTTGAAATGGGTTGAGGTGCTATGTGAAGCTCTTGTGGATGAGTATAAGTTAGGCACACACACACAAGCAATCCAAGCAATATGAAATACACACAATCAAGCCAAGCATATGATAGATATGACAATAAGAAATGCAAGGCACAACACAAGCAATATATGATATGAATGAATCAATGCTCAACACAAGCAAGTATGATATGATGATGAGTATGATGCTTTGCACAATAATAAGAGAGAGAGTTAGAGAGACAATGGATCAAAACGCAAACACCAAGATTTGTTTCGAGGTTCGAGCACCTTGCTCTACATCCCCGCCTACACCACCGTGTAGGATTTCCACTATCTCAACTCCCACCGAGGGAACCTCCACCGAGGAGGATTTCTTACAACTCTA
Organism: Agave tequilana; assembly: GCA_038442645.1. Classification (NCBI taxonomy): domain Eukaryota; kingdom Viridiplantae; phylum Streptophyta; class Magnoliopsida; order Asparagales; family Asparagaceae; genus Agave; species Agave tequilana. The sequence continues at coordinate 54,714 of JAVJIF010005670.1, forward strand.
GGAGTACCAAACTCCTCTCTCAAACAACCACCTCACAACCGAGGGGTAAGGCCCGTAGCCAATACAACAACCAATCCACACACCTCTACCGAAGAGGCTCACAACCAAACACTATCACCTCTACCTAAGAGGGATCCACAACACAATCACCCGATCACCTCTACCGAAGAGGGATTCACAAGTATAAGGGTGTTTACAACAATGAGGTTTACAACAAACAACCTCAAACACTTTTCTTTCCTTTTTCTCTTATCTTTTTCCACAAAAACAAGATCCTAATAGTTTAGGATAGAAGATAGCTCAAGTGTGGAAACAAGTGTTTTTGGAAACAAGCAACAAAAAAAAATCTTTGGGAAAATACTTGCAATATGATAGAATTGAAGATCTAAGCAAAAATCCCAAAAACCTATTTTTCTTTGAATTTCCAAAAACCCTAAACAATAAAGATGAGAAGTTTTGCACTTAAAACTCTTTTGAAAACTCTTTTAAACACTTCATAAAACTGAAAATTTTCTCTTGAAAAAACTTTGCCAAAATCCCCAAAGAGATGGGGTTTATATAGCCCCCAAACAAAACTAGCCGTTAGGCTGAGCCGGCAGTCTGACAGACTGCCGGTCGACCGCCAACGGTCAGAATTATGACCGTTGGGCAACTGCGGTCGACCGGCCCGGTCGACCGAGAAAACCGAGAGCAGAGCTCTCAACTCGGTCGACCGTCCCGGTCGACCGTGTCTGTGCCTAACAGACGTGCACGTCTGTGCACGTCGGTCGACCGCAACGGTCGACCGGCCCTTGGTGCGGTCGACCGTCACGGTCGACCGACCAGCCTGTCAGCACAAAACAAGGTCAGAAAATTTGGAAAAATATTTTCTAAAAAATCTTTTATCATTTCTGAAAATTCCATAAAACTTGTTTTATAATTTTATGTTAAAACATAAACATGTGATAAAAATTTCAAGACAATATATCAACATATCAATTCATTTTTGTGTCTTGCCAATTTTATCAAAAACAAAACTTGTATTTTTATCAAACTTGATTTTTCCAAAACATGAATAGGGATATCAAAATAAGTTTGTTTACCAAGTTAAAGCATGTATGTATAAATAGAAAACATCTACTATACATATAACATACGTAAACTTGTTTTGATCAACTATTCATAAAAACCAAATATCAAATCATAAAACGTGTGTGTTTTGTGTTCACTTGAGCATATCAACTAAACTAAGCTTTACAAATGGATCTAAAACTCTATCTAAACTAGGATACCTAAGTCTTCTTGACGATCTTCATCTTCAAGTAGACTTACTCCAAAACTCCGTGATTCTCCAAGTGCAAAGGTATGATCTTTAAGCTTTGGCACCGGAATCATCATGAATAGCTTCTAATCATCTTGTTGAAGCTAATTACCAACTAATATCCTGTTAATGATCTGAAACTTAGAAACACAAGAATATTAGTAAACATAACTACATGAGTGTTGATCATCATCAAAACTAGAGTGGAAGGCCATTGGGCCAACATTTGTATCGTCAAAGGATAATTTAGCGGATCCGCTTAGTAAAGGTTTAAGTGGAGAGCGTATAAACTGCGCATCGAGGGGAATGGGTCTAAAAGCCTAACCTTACCGAGTCAGCTTAATGGAAACCTCACTTAGCGACTGGAGATCCCACGGACTAAGTTCAAGAGGAAAAACTAGTTATGATTGACTCAGCAAGTAAGCACTTGGGAGCTTGACTCCAATCCATTCCTAAGGTGCACATAAGTGCTTTTCTACAAGTGGATTAAGGATAAGCTTAACGCTTTTAATGATGCCTATATCTTGTTACTAAACAAGTGGAGTAGAGTAGACTACTCTTAATAGGTCCATCACCTATGTGAGTATAAAGTTGGGTCGGCTCTTTGGGAATTTCTATGGAGGCTGTTATTCCCTAAAGATACTCTCTGAAACCAAGAATGTCCAGGGCCAAAACGGACACAACCGAGAACCAAAGTTGATTTGGAAAGTTACTGTGTGAAGCTTGTTGACTTGGCTTACACTAACGGCTAACAGTTCAAGACCTAGTTCACTGATTAGCCAGTAAGTCCGATAAAGTTTTCACTATGGAAGGTTCAAGACCTAGTTCACCTATCCTTATGCAGTTTCTTTTCTAAAGTACCTTACACAATAGAGTCAGTCTCTTTGTGTGTCATTTCCTTGAATCTCCATTCATTGTGGGGGATTGTTGGAATTGAAGAATAAAAAGGTGAATCTTCGAGTTGAATTATGGCAAGATCCGTTGATCGAATCAACCGGATGATGGTTGGAGTGTGTTCTCCTTCCATTTGTGATGAACGTGGTATATTCACATGTTCAATTCCGACTTCGAATGAATGAGATATTCAAGTTCAAAGATTGCCTAATTCAAAGTCAAAAGGGACTAAAGTTAGCTACATGCATTTAGTCCCACATTGGCCATGTGATGGAAGCTCATGGGGTATAAATAGAGAAAATTGAGAACAAAGGGCGTGCCCTTTGGGTACTTGGAGTTTTCGAGCGCGACAAGGAGGGAACTATGCACGTACATACGTACGTGCTCGCACGCGCGCCGCCGCTGGCGGCGGCGGCGGCGGCGGCCGGAGCCGGAGCCGGCGCCGGTGCCTGGGCCTGGGTCCGGGTCCGGGTCCGGGCTTGGGCCCGGTTTCCTCTATCTGGCCTGGTTCTTTTTGAATCAGGTCAGTTGGTCCAGCCCGCCCGCGGAGAGATTCGTATCACCCGCCAACGGGTGTCCGCGCGAACAGATCCGACCGTTCGCCAACCGCTGTCGGAAAACCGACAGTGCGGTTGGGCGGTTGATCGGTTGCGACGGTTCTGTCCGAACCGTCGCAACTGCTGGAATTTGGCGGACGAGAATACCCCTCCGGAGCACTATAAATAGCGCTCCAGGGGTTCATTCTCAAAAACACCAAATCTGAGATCTCTCTCTCTCTAAAGTTCTGACTTCAGTTCTGAACTGGGCTCCAACAAAGTGGGAATCCACGACTTCCAGAGCGACTTCCAACAAAGTGGGAATCCGCGACTTCCAAGTGAAGTGGGAATCCAGAGCGACTTCCTAAAGGAGATTCTGCCAAAATTCTTCAACCTTCCTACGTCCTCAACAGTGGGTGTTCCTCCAAAAGAGTAAGACAAATATTCATTTAAAATTTATCGTTATACCGCTGTTTGCTAATCCTGTGTAGGTACTGGTTGACTACGGTTCGACCGTACGGTAATTTGGTAGTGCTATCCAAATACCGTGAAGAAGTGTTGTATCTTGGGAGACCAGCGTCCATTATTCCGTTAGCACCGGTGCGGGGGACGTAATTGTCTTAAGGAGATTCGTTGTAAGCGTACCTCACTTCAAATACTGTATAAGTGGACTAAGTCCTTTATACAGGGGATATACTTTGCAGTATATCGAGATTGACTTAGATTCAGTCTAAGTGTTACTGTATAAGTGGATTAAGTCCTTTATACAGGGGATATACTTTACAGTATATCGAGACTGACTTGGATTCAGTCTAATTGGTGCTTAAACTAAGGAAGGAAATTGAAAGGTGGTTCTTAAATTAAGGAACGTTCTTTTGAACGGAAAACCTCCCACCTGATATTTGCCGACCTGGCCAATTAGATTGTTGATATCTCAGTGATCTTGATTAGTTGTCAGATTGATTCTTGTTAAGCAGAATACCCAACAGATAAGAACTGACTCACTACACGAAAAGAGAATGCAACATCAGATCGACTGACTGTAAAATAATTTAGTTTACTCATAAGCCTCTTGCATCATCCTGGATTATCTAAAAGCTCTACCTGATCTGGCAGCAGCTTGAACCTTGTGTCCATTGGCGAATCCACTGGTCTACACCCTAACAAATCAGCTTCTGAAATTATATCCAACACATGTTTTCATTGAGAGAGAAAGATCCCTTTCTTTGATCTCACTACCTCAATGCCTAAAAAATATTATAACGTCCCAAGTCATTTTCTTGAAACTTCTTCTGTAGGTATAATTCTAACTCACTAATCTTTTAAGTATTATCATTAGTAATCACTATATCATCCACATAAACAAGTAAAAAAAAATTGTTTCCTTGATGGAGCCGAAAAAACAGAGTAATCATTCCGAGAACGATGAAACCCAAACTCCTGAATAACTGAGGCAAATCTCTCAAACCATGCTCTATAAGACTGCTTCAACATATAAAGACGTCCTGAGACGATAAACTTGTCTAGACTCTCCCTCAGAAATAAAATTAGATTGCTCCATATAAACCTCTTCATCAAGAATAACATGAAGGAAGTGTTCATATCAAGTTAATGTAATGGCTAGTGATGGGTAGTAACAAAGGAAATGAGAAGACGAACAAAAGTTAATTTAGTCGTAAAGGAGAAAGTCTCCTGATAGTCAATAACAATCATAACATACATCTAAGAATACCCTTTAGCCACCAAACGTGCTTTCAAGTGAGCTGAGGACCTATCTGGATTCAACTTTACATTATACACTCATCAACAACTGCTTGCTTTTCTGGAGGAAGAGAAACGAGGTCACACGTCTCTTTGTTCTAGAGCCGTCATTTCTTCCAGCATGGCATCTTTCCATCCTGAGATAAAAATAGTTTCTGATAAAGACTTGAGAATGAGTATCCATAGAAGAAATAAAAGCACTATATGAATATGTAAAATGAGAATAAGAAATAAAATTATATAAGGAAGTGAAGTACAAGTGTATTTACTCTTTCGAAGAGCAATCAAAAGGTCAATATCAGAAAAATTAGAGCTAGAATAAAAAAGAACATGAATGAGAGTAAAGTCATCAGAGGGTAAAGTATTCTCACCAAATTATGAAGTAGAAACTAGAACAAAGATGATGGTGGCACAGTGGATGTGTGTTTATATAGACTTTGGTAGATTTTCTATGTTTAGGAAGCAATGTGTATTGACCTATAATGTTTAATGATGCATTATTGTCAACCGAACATTCTAGAACTAAAAAATACAAATGGTTTTCATCAGACTCAGAAGAATGAGACTCAGTGTCAAAGTATGATTTGGACTCAAAGAATGTGACATCAGCAAAGATTATAAAATGATTTAATTCTGGACAATAACACTTGTATCCCTGTTGAGTACGTGAATATCTAAGAAACACACTTTTAAGGGCACAAGGATCTGACTTGGCTCTTTTAGGATTATTATTATGTACAAAACATACAGATTCAAACACTTTAGAGGTAAAAAAATAAATCAATTTGTGGATATATAACTGAGTATGGAATCTGACTGTATAGAATAGATGAGGGCATGTGATTAATCAATAACATATTGTTAAGAACGATATCCCAAAACTGTTTAAAATATGGTTCAAAGACTCGGCCGAGTCAGAGACGAGTCGGCCGAGTCGTATCCGTCTCGGCCTACTCCGAGACGAGTCCGAGTCACGAGTCGGTCGACTCAACTCAGAGGAGACTGACTAGGCCGAGAATCAGAATTGACTCGGTCGATTTGGCATTATGATGATAATTTTGTGCCTTATCGCAATTCAATGTGGAAATAACTACATTAGCATGTATTTATGAATGTAGTTTGTTTAATTTACTATATTGTGCATGTATTTTGATATGCTTCTACCGACGACGCGTGTATTTATTACTTTCGCTTTATGTTTAGTGTGCTAGGTGATATATTTTGGACATGTGATACATGAATATGGATGTCTACATTTTTTTAAGATTTATCGTGATTTTTTTAGAATTTTTTAGCTTTCTATGTAGCGTTTTGCGCATATCGCCCGATACCGATCCGAGTCACCGAGACCGATCCGTCTCAGTGCCCGCCGAGTCGGCGGCCGAGACCGCGACTGTGAACCATGGTTTAAAAACCAGCATGTGAATTAACATTGTATGTGTAACCTCAAGCAAATATTGATTTTTAAGGCCAGTAATACCATTTTGTTGAGGGATAAATGAGCAAAAAGACTGAAGCACAATAAATATATGAGACATGAAGTTTGAAAAATATGAACTAAAAAACTTCTTTAGCATTATCAGTCTCAATATTTTTAAAAGGTATTAAATTGATTTTTTTTTACTTTAGAACAAAAGTTGAAAAATAGGAAATAATTTAAAATGATTTTTCATTAAATACATCTAAGTGACTTGAGAATAATCAAGAGACAAGAAAAAGAAGATGAAGAAGAGAAACGACGTTGATGGTGATCTTTCGATGGCAAATGAAGATGAAGATGGCGAAGGTTCCGAAGGTTAGAGAACCTTAGGGCTCTCATACCATGAGAATATTTAGAATATAAAAATTAGAGAGTTAATGAGTTTTTCTCTATATACTTATTTATAGAAAAATACAATTACAACTCTTAATAAGAATAAGACTCCTAATATCATATGATATAGCAATATGATTTCTAATTAAGTAACTACTCATAATTACATAATGACTCTTAAATACATAATGATTTCTAATTATATTTTATTAATGTCCCTGTCACTGCACCAAAACTTTGAATTTTAGGTGAGGGCTGAGGTATTTATAATACCTATGTCATCATCAAAATAAACTTTTTAGATCAACATATTAAAATTCAAATAACAGATAGTTAATTGAAAAAAACTACCTTTCTTGAAATTCCGATAAGGATACAATGATTCCAATCACTTGAGAGATAGAATCTGAGCGAATGACCACTTAGAAAAGGACTTGTTTATTTTACCTATTTTTTTAATGGAGAAAAGATCAGATGTTTTTGTCTTTTTCGGGGGAGAGAGAGGGCAAAGCTTCAAGGTTGGGTATGGGCTTAAGTATTGCGACCAATCAAACTGAGATTTGTTGAATTATTTGGCATATTATAGGCAAGTTCTAAATGTCGACCGACATTTTGAAATTTCGGTCGAAATGTCGAGAAATTCATGAGGCCGACACGAAATCGACTACCCCATTTTAAATTTCAAAATGGGGTTAATGTCGCTAAAATTTCGGCAAATTTTCAAATTTCGGCAAATTTTCAAATTTCGGCAAATTTGGTGTTCTAAATATCGGCCGAAATTGTCATTTCATTTTGTTTTATTTTTCCTTTTGGATTTAAACCCATTAACCCAACTCGATCCTATTTTATAAGAGAAGAAAAGAGAAGAAATTAGGGCTCGTTCGCAGTCCTAATTTCATCGTGCGCCAGAGAGAGAAACGAGGAGGTTAAAGAGAGATACGAGCTCGACTAACCTCTGACGAGGTCTCTACGACCTTTGTCGACCTTCAGCGATTCTCCACGAGCTTGATGACCTTCATTGAGTTTCGACTGATCTCCGACGACCTTCAAGAAGTCTCCACAAGCCCCAACGAAGACCCAGGAAGCGCTACCAAGTCCCAACGAGCACTGCCAGCCTTGATGAGATCCCGTCGAGCTCTGACGAGCCCTGACGAGATCTTACTGATCTCCGCCGAGCCCTAACAAGAACTCAGGAAGCCCTGCCAAGTTTCGACGAGCCCCATCGTCTCTCTCCTTCTTCATCGTAGATTCCACTCCGACGAGCTCTCGGATCTGGCGACTCCTCACGAATCTTAAAGGTGAGTTTTCTTTCTAATTTTTTTAACTTAAAACTACTCGTTCATTCCTAATTTGATTCACATCATTAAATTTTTAAGGTAATTAATTCAAACTAAGGCACCATCAACTGATTCTTACTCGTGAATGAATACTCAACTGCAATCTATGAGGCTTTGATATTTTGTTGATATTAATGTTAGTAGTTAGTCACCATGAAGCCTTTTGAGATATTTTTGAATTTTATTGAAAACTAACTCTATTTATTAGATGTGATTAGATAAAATTATTGCTAGTATAACTTATTAATTATACATATATAAATAACATATATGTGATGTTTTAAAACTTTTATGACATTTAGAACATACTATATGATATATATAACCTCTGAAATATCCCCGAAATTTTCTCGATATCTGCCATCTGACTTTACAATTTGCCTTTCGACATTAGGCCGACATCCGATATTTAGAACATTGATTATAAGTATTCACCACAAAGATTGCACATATGTGAATACAAATATCGGATATGATATGATACAGATACATTGATACACAAAAAATTGAGAAGAGCATAAATATGGTATGTCGTGGATACAACTAAGTAATATTGATATATGTAATTATGATATTTTATAATTTAATCCTAGAGCATATGAGAATTTTAGAATAAGTTAATAGGGAGAAACTATATAAAGTTAGTGGATTATGGAGTTATATCATTTCTATTAACTTATTTCACTTATATAAAGTCCATAAGATAGAAGACTTGTCCGTAAGATGGAAGATTTTCAATTTTATTTAAACTTGTGACTCTTGAAAGAATTTATAAAGTCTTTAGTTCACATCTTATTGTTATTTTAAACTCGATACTTGTTGAATTCATATAGAAATATCTAATGAGAATCTAACAAGTATCCGACAAGAATCGTATATGGTACGTAACCGATAAGGGTACTTGTCCTATTTCAAAGATTGATGTATCACCAGTACTCACATTTTCTAACTTCTAATGAGGGTCTTTGACATGAGCTAATTGGGATTATAGGTGGTTTGAAAAAATTAGGATTGGCATAACATTATATGAAGTTAGGCAAAATCTAGATAGAAATATAATGTTAATAGAAGTTTAGGGTTTTGAGGGGAACGTGCCCACCCATGCCTACAGATAAATCCATCCTTGCACTTAGGAGTTGTAAGAGTGAACGTATGTTTTTGTGTGTGGCCACGTCCTCACCCTAAAAAAAATCTAAACTTCTACTAACATCCGATTTCTATCTAGATTTTACCCATCCTCATAATGTTGTGCCCACCTCAATCTTTTAAAACCTACATCTAATATCCCAATAAAGCCAATGTCAAATTGGGTCTTCGTGGAAGTAGGAAAGTGTGTGAGTACTTTTAATATCCCAACAAAAACAATTCTACAAATCTCAATCCAACAAATCCTAACCTGTAAATTGGATTTCAAGAAAGGTACTTATTTTTAATTAAATATCTGTTATTTGAATTTTAGTTTGTTGATCTAAAAGTTCATTTTGATGAAAATTAGAAATATTATAATTCATGGAATACTTCAGAAATTTTTTTTATATTTGCTGCTTCTTTTTTCTATCAAGATGAAATAACTAGTTTTTTGCTAATTTAGAGAATAATTAATTGATTATGCTATTGTAGAAATAAATGTTACTAATTTTAAATTTCTTAACTTTAAATTTTAATAATTTTAAAATTGAAAGAATCCAAACAAGTGAATTAGAAAAATATATAACTAAAGCTCACAACTTCAATTATGATTTTCTGTAAGTGGATTTCATTTCAGTCACTTAAGAGCAACCGTAATTACGAAAAAACTCACTTACATAATTTTATTCGCTTCAGCCATCTCTTTTTTAAAGAAAGGATGTGCGCCCATATAATCAAGCTTGAAGCGCTCATCGGCAGCGAAAGACGAAAATACTTCTAAGTAATCACTTCAAAAAAAAGTGAACTGCTTCAAAAATATTCTATTTTGAGTCGCAGTCCTCACAAAATGATTGCAGTATAGAGAACTGCGCCTATGATCGCAGTTCTCACAAAAATACCTTATTTCTGAGATCATAGTCCTCACAAAATGATCGCAACTCTATTTATCACAGTCCTCACAAAATGCATTATTTATGAGCATTGCGATCATTATCGCAGTCCTCATAAAAATATCATATTTCTGAATTTTTATAAGATTGCGACCATGATCGCCGTCCTTTTTATTAGGACTATGATCTTGATCGAAGTGTTCACAAAAATATCCTATATTTTAGTTTCTATGAGGACTGCGACCATGATCGGAGTCCTAAAAGAGAGGTCGCAGTCCTCAAAAAATGCCTTATTTTTTTAGTTTTTGTGAGATCACAGTCCTCTTTAGTAAGACTACGACCGTGATCGCAGTTCTCACAAAATCCTATTACTGAGTCAGACCTTACAGAGGACTGCAATCATGAGTCACAATCCTCATATCAGCATCGCCATCATCAGCATCAGCAAACCCCCATTCATTGGCATCGAATGATCCCTAATACTTTTCAGATCAAAATACAAATAAAATTCATCGCGGGCACGAACAAATAAAATCTGCAAAAAGTCGATCCAAAAAAAATTCCAGGGGCTCCACCCCTGACCCTCGGAGGGGGCTCCCCGCCCCCTTTCAACCACCATGACGACCTGGCCGCGTAGGTCGACCCGCGAATAACTCTACATCAGGATCAAAGTTGAGGAGAGAGCAACATCAGGGTGATGGAGAAGGGTAAAAAAAAAGAAAATAAAAATATATAAAAAGTGGTGGTTAGGAGAAATCAGTTTATGCTGGTGTGGAAGAGGCTGTAGCGAACAAAATTATGAAGCTGGGTTTTTTTAATTATGAAGCGAAGTAGTGGCTGCAGCAAAATTTTCCTTTTTTTAACATATAATTTGAATTCTTTTTGTTTATATATTTGAGTTCAGGAGGTTACAAATATGTATCATTATTGCCATTGATACTCTAATATGTCATTGATATGCAACTTCTAGCGGTGAATGAATGTTTTACACAAGAAATACTAGATTGAATCCTTCATATGGCTCATTCTTTGTTTTTAACAAACAAGAATTAGTTTATTTTGCTGAGTTTTATTCACAGGATTTTTCTGCACTTGATCTTATGGGGCTTGAACAACTTGAAATTTACATTATTAACATGAGTTAAGATTATTGAGTTTTTTGGATTAGATGGGATTCAATATCTTAAAAAAAGATGGTAGAAAAGAAGAAAATACTTTGTATCATTTACAAGCTTAAAAAGTTGGTAACTTGGTATTTATTTTACAGTTTCCTACAACTATTGTTGAAGGCACATTATATGTTTTGAATATTGTGAAGAATCCATTGAGAAGTTGAATGAGATATTAGTGTATGAAGGACCTTTTGGTCACATATATGGAGAACAGAATTTTTAACTCTATATATACATAATAAGGTAGTAGAGATTCAAAAAATGTTGTAGACAAATTACAATTGTGATTGTAATAAGTTAAAATTATTACTTAAATAGTTTTAAAATTATATATTGCATTTTATGAGAAAATTTTGTGTTTACCTCTGGACTTAAATATCATATATCATGTTCGTATCAGCAAAGGGTTTAAATAACATATATCAAACTTTGCAAGATTAAACAGTAAATATAATGATTTTAGGAGCATTTTCTCAATATGAAATATTTAAGAGGTACATATATTTAAAAAAACCTTTAATATAATGTAGGTTACTCATAAAACTTGAAATGCATGCATATGCGATGTACATTAGAAAACAATATTCTAAATAGTACAATCTATATAATTATAACTGTGTTAAAGGTGCATCAAAGATTGAAAAAGAAAGAGATGAGTTCTGGTCTCTTTATATATATATATATATATATATATATATATATATATATATATATATATATATATATATATATATATATATATAATATATATATATAGAGAGAGAGAGAGAGAGAGAGAGATCAATATAGAGTAATATAATTCATGGAATACTTAACAGAAATTTAATTATATTTGTTGCTTGTTAGAATTTTCTAAAAATCCATGTGTTAATTTCCAGCGTCAAGATGAAATAACTAGTTTTTTTTAAATTTAGAGAATAATTAATTGATTATGCTATTGTAGAAACAAAGCTATTATTCTTGAATTTTTAAACTTTAAATTTTTAATATTTTAAAATCGAAAGAATCCAAACAAGTGAATCAGAAAAAAATGATAATTAATGTCCAAAACTTCACATTATGGCTTTCCATAACATATACTAAGTTATTTTTGTTAATATATTTGAGTTCAGAAGCCTACAAATTTATATCATTATCGTGTCGAATTACTCTACACTTTCATTAATATGCAACTTCTAGAGTTGAATGAACATTTTACAGAAGTGAACACTAGATTGCCTCGTTGTATGGCATGTTTGAATCCATGAGGCTCATTCTCTATGAAGCACGAACCAAACACAGGACATAGAGACCACATGACACAGACATGGTGACATGGCAAGTGCTTAAAAAGGAGAATACAGAGACACAACTATATAATTATGTGTGTTTTAATAGACATCAAAACCCCGTTGTGATTAGAATGTCTATTAAAATTAAAACAAAAAACAAAATAAAATCTTAATGGTTTACATCTATAGCTTCTGATCAACTAAGATAACCAAATATAAAAATCTAAACAATGTCCCCACCTAGTCAAGAGGTATTTAGGTTATGCTAAGTTGCTAAACAGATTATTTGTTTATATCAAAGAGGTATTTCTTTCATGTTTGTTTTAGAGACACGTGGCTCTTAAGTATCCAACATGTGATCTTTATTTAAGACATGATCTGACACGCAATTTGTGATTTTTTAAAAGTTCGACAAGGTTTTTGAATATGTGACATGTGTCGGGCAAGTGTCATGCAAATGTCAGTATCCGACACATGCCCGATATAGACACGACACTCATTTCTTCTTTGGAGTGTTCATGCTTCATAGTTCGCTGCTTCTAACAAAGAAGAATTGATCTCTTTTGATGAGTTTTTTCACAAGATTTTTCTGCAGCTGATCAAATGAAGCTTGAAAGTCAACTTGAAACTTATACTATTGACAGGAGCTCAAATAGTTTTTGGATTAGATGGAATTGGAGATCTTGCAAAAAAAAAAGATGGTATTAAAAGAAGAAAAATATTTTGTATCCCTTGATTTCAAGCTTATAAAGTTGGTACTAATTTTACCGATTGCCACACCTATTGTAGAAAATGCATTTTCTTCTATGAATAATGTGAAGAATCAATTGACAAGTTGAATGGGATGATCTTTTGGTCACATATATTGAGAAAGAAATTTTCAACATTATAGATAGTGAGGCAATTATCTAGAGATTTCAAAATATGAAGCCTCAAGAAGTACAATTGTGATTGTACTAAGGTAAATTATTACTTAAATACTTTTTGAATTATCTATTTAATTTTATGAGAAAAAAATTTATTACTTTTAGACACACACACACACACATATATGGTTAAAGATTAGTGATGTGAAACGTATAAATCAGAAATAAGTGATATGATAAATTTTGCTAATTTTCACCAACTATTACGATCTTGGATAGGAAAATAATTAAAACAAATAATATAAAATGATGAATTTAACAAAACGTGCAAGTACAGATGTACCGTTCGCAATTTGAATAAACTAAAGTAGCTACCGGTTACGTAGGCAAAACTTGTACTCTCAATATATATGATCAACAAATATAAGGCAAGCAAAATCTCACAGTCTCACGATATAGTGACAGAAATTTAAATCGATAAAATAATAAAGGTTAGTTATCAACCCACAAATAAAGATACTGTGTTAAAAAAAATTACCTACTAAGGATTACAGAGATATTTCAGATCTGTACTTGATACTGATGCATAGAGATCGTCGTCGTGATCGTAATGGTACCAAGATCACCTGAATCGGAGTCCGGATGCGAAAGTTACGACCCAAAAATGAATTAGGTCGCTAACGAGTATGTTTTTGATAATGGGTTTGGATTCAAATTGAAGCTTGTGTCTTGTTCCTTCTTTGAAGAACAAGATGATGCTGGAGATGGTGCTGATGGATGATGTTGCGTCCGTCGGAGGTGGCGGCGGCGTTGGTTTTGTTGGAGGAGATGAGATCAGTGGGTTATTGGAGGTTTTCTTGGGTTCCTTTGGATAGATTGTACAAGATGACAAGAAGAATAAAGAGTTGGCGTTTGTTATTGATGGCTTTTTGTGGAGAGGGAGAAAATAATTGTTGATTTTTTTTAGGATTTATTTGTAGTGAAAGGAAAAAGAAGGAGAAATTAAATTAAGGTTTATTTGAAGAAGGTTGGAAGTAATCCTAAACAATATGAGAGAAATTAAATCTCACATAATAAAATTTATCAAAATTTTTCATTACTCATTGTTGGTACAATAGGGATTTATATAGGCCTTTACAAAATTGAGTCCAACTCAAACTCAAACTCAAACTCTTAATCTAAATAGAATTACAATCCCAAAATTTAGAAACTCAAAATATCAAAATAAAAAACCGAAAAAAACAAAAATAAAGAAAGAGAAAAAAATCTCAAATCCTACTATGACTTCAACTTGGACTGAGACTTCTTGGATTCATCTCTTCGGCTCTTTCATCTTAAATAGATGTCCGCATCATTCTCCCGGGTAGAAGAAAACTCGACTCCGTCGAGTTTAGATAGATTAGATCTCATGCTACACTGGATCAATCTGTTACAAATTACCTCGATCTAGCTGTAAATCAACAGCTGGTGTTTTTCTTTTATAGCAGTTTAAGCACCTATGAGTTTCACCAGTTTTGGTGGTGATAATCTCATCCTCTAAAATTTTATCAACCGTCTCTGCTGCAATGGGATGAGTATCTAGGAGTGGGATAAATAGAGATCTCTCAAAGAATGGCTTAGGAGAAGGCTCAACAATCAAGAGGCTACAATCAAAACCCTTGTAATCCACTTGATCATTAACATTGAAAGTACAACTAATGTCATAATCTCTAAAAAGATTTATAACATAAGTATTGCAATTCAGTTTACTCAAGATCTTGAAAGGCCCAGCACTGCGGACATGCAACATTTTAATAATTCTCAAAGAAAACTGTTTCAGATAAATTCGAACCATCACATAGTCGCCTACATTAAAAGTTTTAAATATTTTTTTACTGTCAACTCGTAAAGTAGGCTTTACATTGCTCCATTTATTTTCATCACTTATCTCTTTGTGTACTTTGTGCACGTGTTTATGTGATGCACATGCAGGTATAGACTCGAATGCTTTATAGTGAGATGGTGTCGATAGTAAGGGAGGAAGTGTTTTGTGGACATGGTATGTATAATTAGTCAGAGATAGAGAAGGAGCAGTAGCAATGAGAGGTGAAGAGGGTGGAGCTGGCAGCAAAGCCAAAGTGGACGTTTGCTGGGGCTATCTAGTCTTGAGTCTCAAGGGTAGTAGCTTAATCTGCTTTCCCTCATGCTCAAATTGACACATGTTGGATCGATCGTAATGGTAACAATTTTGTCAAACAATCATGATCTACTTAGTATAACTTGACCCATATTCATGGTAATCACATCACACAAATCTTGTCTTTATAATGATTGAAATTGACTGGGACAAGACATCATTGTTTGACTTCAAGTGTTGTGGAGTCAATCCAAGACACTTTGAATGGGTGGAGATGGGGTATAATCTCTAATTCAAGATTTTCACATAGCCTGAATGATATTGCATTGATACAATTTTCACTGTCTACAATCACCTGATAACTCGTCTTCAAATCTTGGTGAACGTGTGAAAGGTCGCAGTTCTTCTCCAATCGACCTTTTCTGCTGGTGGAGAGGGAATACTCTTGACGACAGACAAATGGGTAGACGGTGTTGGCCTAATATAGTTGAGACCAACATTATCGCTTGATGACTCGTCACCAGTTTCAACATCTGGGTGATAGGTATACTCATCAGAATCTGACTCAATAGCTTCGGTGGGTGTTCCATCTATTATGGTGATCTTAATAAGACTAGGGCAACTAGCGGCTAAATGTCCATAATCTTGACATTTGTAACACTTGGCTATGGAACTAACTCTGGAGGAATCAGGTCCCTTGTTACTATTGTCCCGTTCAAGACTCTTACCCTTGATGTCATCCCTATATGAAAGGGTTGGGTACTAGACCTATGAGATTGGGAAGGTTGGGAAGATCTAAATACTAATGCTTTATAATCAAGACTCTTGAAAGGGTGATTGGTCCTAGTGGAATCTAAATTTTGGACTAAGGCATACGCTGCCTCTAACTCAGTAACTCCTCTACCTAACAGTTCAGTTCGTAGGTCATCTCTAAGGCCAGCTCTGAATCTAGAATGAATTTGAGCTTCACCTTCCTTATGGAGGGTACTGCATCTGATGAAGAATTCATCGAATTTCTCGACAGACTCATTTGCAGATTTATTTCCCTGAGTATGCGGGTACCAATTGTCCATAAGACGAGCATTGAACGATGGTGGCATATACTTTGTTTCTAACTCTTCTTTCATCCTATCCCATGTGTCAATCGGTGGTCCACCTCGGGCTGCACATTTATTTTCTATGTTGGTCCAATACTGACTAGCTTGGCCAGACAGTTTCATTGCAGTGTATTTAACTTTTCTAGACTCAGTAAGTTCGTACCATGTGAAGTATCTATCTAGTTGGAGTGTCCAATTTATGAAAAGTTGTGGGTCGTGACGTCCCTCAAAGTTGGAAACATCGATCTTGATAATTTTCAGATATTGAGTATCGGGATTAGATGTGTTCTCAGTGTTGTTACGTCGGTTGATTTTTGGTGGAGTTTGATCACGTGCGGACTCCACTTTGCTCAACCTTTCGTCGAGTATCTTAAGGGTATCTAACTTGACATTTATCTCTGTGAATATTGCGATAATCTGTTGGGGATCCATTGGGATGGTGTGAGATTTACTAGACCCTTCTAACAGATATGGGTGACCACTGCGGATGAGCATGCACTATGCAAAGCTTAAATAAGAATGAAGAGATACAAATTTAGACTAGAAATTTTTTTAAATGTATGAAAACAGTAAAAGTTCCTAGCAAATGCTTAAGTGATACAAATCCTACCCTAATCGTGCTCTAATACTAAAATGATGTGAAACATGTATGCGTATAAATCAGAAATTAGTGATATGATAAATTTTGCTAAATTTCATCAACTATTATGATCTTGGGTAAGAAAATAATTAAAACAAATAATGTAAGATGATGGATTTAACAAAACATGCAAGTACAGATGTACCGTTCGCAATTTGAATAAACTAAAATAGTTACTGGTTATGAAAGAAAAGTTTGTACTCTCAATATATATGATCAGCAAATACAGGACAAGCAAAATCTCATAGTCTCACGATATAGTGGCAGCAGTTTAAATCGATAAAATAATAAAAGATAGTTACCAACTCACAAATAAAGATACCGTGTTAAAGAAAATTACCTACTGATGATTACAGAGATATCCTCATCGTCGTGACCGTAATGGTACCAAGATCACCTGAATCAGAGCCTGGATGCGAAAGTTACTGCCCAAAAATGAAGTAAGGTCGCTAACGGGTCTGTTATTGATAATGAGACTGGATCCGAACTGAAGCTTGTGTCTTCTTCCTTCTTTGAAGCAACAGGATGATGCTGGAGATGGTGCTGATGGGTGATATTGCGTCCGTCAGAGGAGGTGGCGGCATTGGTTTTGTTGGAGGAGATGAGATCAGTGGGTTATTGGAGGTTTTCTTGGGTTCCTTTGGATGGTTGTAGAAGAAGATAAGAAGAACAAAGAGTTTGTGTTTGATGTTGATGACTTTTTGTGGAGAGGGAGAAAATAATTGTTTTTTTCTAAGATTTGTTTGCAGGTAAAAGATATAAGAAGAAAAAATTAGATTAAGGTTTATTTGAAAGAGGTTAGGAAGTAATCCTAAACATATGAGAGAAGTTAAATCTCACACAATAAAATTTATCAGAATTCTTTATTGCTCATTGTTGGTAAAAAAAAAGGGCCTTATATAGGTTTTTAAAAAATTAAGTCCAACTCAAACTCAAACTCCCAATCTAAATAGAATTACAATCTCAAAATTTAGAAACTCAAAATACCAAATAAAGAAACCAAAAAAACAAAAATAAAGAAAGAGAAAAAAATTTCAAATCCTACTATGACTTCAACTTGGACTGGGACTTCTTGAATTCATCTCTTCGGCTCTTTCATCTTGAATAGATGTCTGCATCAATTAGCCTCTTTTTTATCAGTTGTTTTCTTTCTTGTATTTTCACATCTATCAGTGTGGTTGACAACATATATGACAGCTTATGGTGTTAAATGTTTCATGGAGCCCTTTGCTCCATATATGACCCAATTTTGATAGGAAAAGACTTAGATGATGATAATGATGACTCAATGAATTATTATTAGTACTTCTGATCACGAATCGGGAGGAGATTCTCGCGGTGCAGGCAGCCGCGATCAAGATTGCGATCGGCCGTAGAGCTCAAGGATATGAGCTCGATTGAGGTCTTGCTTCCGAAACTCTCAGATCGGGCCAGCACGGTGGCGGAGGTCGTGAACGTGCCGGATGACGTGGAGTTGTTCCACACACGCACAAATACACACATATTTCTGAATTTTATGAAATTGTAACTTGATTATGGTGCCCCCCAACTAGAAGTATAGTTTTGTCTCTGCCTAAGTAAACAAGTCCTTAATGGAAAGGCATATGTGTTAAGAGAGGGTTTGGTATATAAGAATTCTAGTGAACTCAAGAATTAAGTGCACTTGGTATTTTTAGGTAGAAACATAAAATACTCCATAGTTAAGCATATGCTCTGACAAGAGCAATTATAGAATGGGTGACACTTTTGGAAATTCTCACGCATGGGATGGCAACTAGTAAGGAGATAGAGGGGATAATAAAATTATAATTAAATGCTAGAAGCTCCCTAATAGAGTTTAACTATACTAACACTGAAAAATGAAAATAAATAAAGATAAATTCGCCATCACATTAAAACAAATGATGACATGTTAAAACAAGGCAAATAAAACTTAAAGAAAAAAGAAAAAAATCGAAGGCAAAAGAAATATCAAATACAAACAATCATAAACACCTGCTTTCTGACTATTCAACTTTAAACAATCTCTATTTTATCCAACATCATGATTGGCAAGTGCCTACATGTAGTTTTCTATCTCAAGTTTCTTTTGACATAGTGATTTGGCAAGTGCCTTGTTAAAGAGTAGTATTAGGATTAGGATTATATAATACTAATTATATTAGGAGTAAATGTTTCTTTATCATGTAATTGAAAGCTTATATATTCGGGCATTCCCTCATCAATAAATACACAATATTCAGTTTCTTCAATGATTTAACATGGTATCGGAGCCTATCAAATTTTTTTCTTTATTGATCGTTATTCTCACGCCATCTTGGAGCCTGTGCTGGGCCAAGTTCGACTCATGGAGATTGCAATTGGGATCGTTGCTTCGCTAGTGCACGGATTTTATCCTTCTCCACAACTCTACAATGGCCATCAGTTTCATCATCATTGAGATCAACGTGTTGATGTCCAAAACCTTACCCAAAATTTGCCGTCATGTAACTTTCCCTTGGAAACAATTTTGGTCGTATGTATTGATATAGACATATAACAACTTCTTGTTGTGCGCGGGAGACAACAACCAATAGAGGATCCAATCGATCTCAATCACAAAGAACAATGAAATCAAACCACGAAGAACAAGCAATCGCAAAAACAGGATCTAACGAGGTTCGGCCAACGTGCCTACATCCTCGGGGCAATCAAATGGAGAGATTTGTATTAGGGAAGATGATTACAATGGCTTTTTGCCTCTTTTAGTACAAGAGAACCCTAAGCCTTCACTTTTCGCAGGTTAGAAACCCTAGAAACAGCCCAGATACTATTTATACTCGCTGCTCCGCAATTTGCGGAGCAGCAGATTTTTGCCCAAACCCGTCGATCGGTCGACCGGTCCGGTCGACCGATACTTACTGAGACTAATTTCTTCTGGTCGGTCGACCGCGCCGGTCGACCGATTCTCGCTGAGAGTTTGGTCTTCTTCCAGGTCGGTCGACCGTGCCGGTCGACCGAAACTCACTGAGAGTTTTCTCCTTGAGAGCGGTCGACCGGTCCGGTCGACCGCCTACACCTGTGCACGTTGTGCACGTCGGTCGACCGGTCCGGTCGACCGACCTTCTGCTGCTGCTGTTTTCTGCTGGTTTCTGCTGCTGTCTTCTTCGGCTTTTGTCGTCGACTTCCTCGGCAATCTTCGACAGCACATCACCTCCTTTAATATTCTCTCTCCTCCAACAATTCTCCACCTCGGTGAAGATTTTTAAATCTGAGCCGAATTCCGAATTCCGACTCGATAGTGGCTGCACCAAACCGGTTGCCTACGTACCCCTTGCCCAAGGGATCAAGCCGTCCGTAGTTCACTCCAATGAGCTTCAGCGAGCTCAGTTCACCTGAAGGACATGGAGCAAGTCTTTGCAGTGTGCAAACTTCACTCCCGTCACCACCTTTGTAAGCATATCGGCCGGATTCTCCGAAGTATGAATCTTCAACAAATTGATGTCACCTTCCTCCAGAATCTCCCGAACAAAGTGGTACCTGACATCGATATGCTTCGTCCTTGCGTGATAGACCTGGTTCCTTGCCAAGTAGATGGCACTCATGCTGTCACAGTTTATCTTCAATATATCCTGTTCTACGCCCAAGTCATCAAGCAAACCTTGAAGCCAGATTGCCTCCTTCATGGCCTCTGTCAAAGCCATATACTCCGCCTCTGTAGTCGACAACGCGACGGTGGACTGAAGTGTGGAGCGCCAACTCACCGGTGCCTATGAGAATGTGAAGACATATCCCGTAGTCGACCGGCGTTTGTCAAGGTCACCTGCATAGTCTGAATCCACATAGCCTATGCATTCTTGCTTCCCGGTGTTGTCCTTCTCAAATACGAGGCCTACATCAACAGTACCCTTGATGTATCTCAGGATCCATTTCACAGCTTCCCAATGACCCTGACCTGGATCATGCATATATCTGCTCACCATGGAGACTGCTTGTGATAGATCTGGCCTTGTACATACCATCGCATACATCAAGCTACCCACAGCATTGGCATATGGAACATGAGACATATACTCACGCTATTGAACACTCCTTGGAGACATCTTCGCTGACAACTTGAAGTGCGGCGCCATTGGTGTACTAACAGTCTTAGTATCTTTCCCGATATTAAACCTCTGCAGTACCTTCTCCAGATAGCCCTTCTGAGTCAAGCTTATCCTGCCAGCATCCCTGTCCCTTGTGATCTCCATGCCCAATACTTTTCTTGCTTCCCCCAGGTCCTTCATCTCGAACTCGGACGATAACGTCTTCTTCAGAGAATCAATAGCAGATCTTGACCTAGAAGCAATCAGCATATCATCTACATAGAGAAGTAGATAGATATACTCCCCTGATGGTAACTTGTTGTAGTACACACATGAATCGAAGTGGCTTCGTGTGTACTTCTTCTTTCTGATGAAGCTGTCAAAACGCTTGTACCACTGTCTAGGAGACTGCTTCAAACCGTACAGCGATTTCTTCAGCTTACATACCAACTCCTCTTTCCCTGCAGCTTTGTAACCTGTGGGCTGATTCATGTAGATCTCCTCCTCAAGATCGCCGTAGAGAAAGGCGGTCTTCACATCAAGTTGGTCAAGGTCCAACTCATTCTGCGCCACCAAAGCCAATAGAATCCAAATAGACGAGTGCTTCACTACCGGGGAGAACACCTCGTTGTAGTCGATTCCTTCTCTCTGTGCGTAGCCTTTAGCCACCAGCCTTGCCTTGTAGCGCACTTTATCTCCTTGGAGTGATCCCTGCTTCTTAGCAAATACCCACTTGCACCCTATGGCCTTCTTCCCCTTGGGCAACTTGGTCAGTTCCCATGTGTTGTTCTTATAAAGAGATTGCATCTCTTCATTCATGGCCCCTTTTCATAACTCAGCTTCTGAACTGATCTCAGCTTCCCTGAAAGTAGATGGAATAGCCTCTTCAACAACTGGAAGTGCATGTGCAATAACCATATCGGTGGTGAGCCAGCCAGGTCTCCTAGCATTCCTCCTTGGTCTTTCAACTGCAGTGGGATCTGGAACAGTACCCATGACCTGTTCCTGATCCTCTTCAATAACTTCAGCATCTTCTTCTGCAACTTGATCACCTCCCTGTGTCACCTCAGGAATGATCCTCACTGATACTGATCTTCTAGAGATGGTGGATCTGCATCACTCTCCACCTGCTGCAATAGCTCCTTGGTCTTGCTAGTCTCCACCTGCTGGGAGACCGTAGGCTTCATCATCGAGACCTCATCAAATGTGACATCCCTGCTGATTATGAACTTGTTGTCCTGTTGGTCCCAGATCTTGAACCCTTGGTTCCTCGCTTGAAGCCAACAAACACCCCTTTCTTTGCTCTCGGATCCAATTTGTCTTCTTTGACATGATAGTAGGCTGGACATCCAAATACCCGGAGCAAATCATAATCCACAGCAGCTTTACCAGACCAAGCTTCAAGAGGGGTCTTCCCCTCTATTGCAGACGACGGCAACCTGTTCACGAGATGGCATGCATGCCCCAAAGCTTCAGCCCAAAATTTCTTTGGCAGTCCTGCATTTGACAACATGCACCGAACTTTCTCTAGCAAAGTCCGGTTCATTCTTTCAGCCACCCCATTTTGTTGCGGAGTTTCTCTTACTGTGAAGTGCCTCTCTATGCCCTCATCAAGACATAGCTTTTGGAAAGGATCTGATTTGTACTCTCCTCCATTATCAGAACGGAGAACCTTGACCTTTCTTCCCGTGCTTCTCTCCAAATTAGCCTTCCACTTCACAAACAATTCTAGGACTTCATTCTTGTGTCGCATAGTGTACACCCAGCAGCGCCTAGAATAATCATCGATGAACGATACAAAATAGTGGTTTCCCCCAATTGATGCAGTCTTGGTAGGTCCCCATACGTCTGTGTGAACATAATCAAGAATGCCTTCGGTGCAGTGTGAAGCTGTGCCAAACTTCACCTTCGTCTTCTTGCCTATGATGCAATGTTCACATAGATCCAGCTTGCAGGTCTCTGCACCCTTCAGCAACCCCTTTCTTACAAGAGCTTGCAATGATTTCTCCCCTGCATGTCCCAGCCTCATGTGCCACAGCCGGGTCGAATCTTCCTTCTGACTGGTAGAAGCTGCCACCTGCCCTGTCACTGTACTACCTTTCAAGTAATACAAATTGTTCCGGCGGTCGGCCTTCAACACCACCATTGAGCCCTTTGTCATTTTAAGAACACCTTCTTTAATAGACACTCCGAGCCCCAATGATTCCAAAGCACCCACAGAGATCAAGTTCCTCTTCAGCTGAGGTACATATCTCACTTCTTTCAGCTCCCTCACCATCCCATCAAACATCCTGATCGGAATAGTGCCTACACCCTCCATGATGCACGGATGATCATCGCCCATGACGACCGAACATCCCTCCAACTTCTCAAGACTGGTAAACCAATCTCGATTAGGGCATATATGATATGTAGCACCTGTGTCCAGGATCCACTCGTTATCCCCCGAGTAGCCTACGACGGGAGCGGTCACTGAAAAGGAGAACACCGAAGAATCTGAATCTGAACCATCTGCCTGTGATTTACCGCTTGCAGCCTTCTTCACTCTTGCTAGATTTGCCTCAGATTTTGATTCCTTCTTCTTCCCCTTGTACTTTGGACAGTCAACCTTCCAGTGCCCAATCTCTTTGCAGAAAGCACACTGATTTCTTTTAAGATCCTTGAATCCCGGCCTGGACTTCGATCTTCCCCTGATCTCCTTTCCCTTTCTAGATGAACCTCTGCCTCTCACCTCCAATGCCTCCGCTGACGACCCTGACTGAGAAGGATGCCGCTCCTTCTTCCTTGTCTCATAGCTCATCAATGCAGACGACACCTCATGGTAGTCCAAAGTCTGTCTACCATTGATAAACGTCATGGTGAATGTCTCATACTCCTCCGATGGGAGCGAGTTCAGGAGAATGACTGCCTTGTCTTCCTCTTCTACCTTGACATCCACATTTATTAGATCTGTAAGAAGCTTTGTAAACCGGTTTATGTGTTCATTTACTGTGCTCCCCCTCTTCATCCTGAACTGATACAGCTTACTCTTAAGCTGTAACCTGGATTCCACGCTCTTTGTCAGGTACTTCTTTTCTAGGGTTTCCCACAGTTTCTTTGCAGACGTCTCATGTTGCACAAGGTATTTGATATCCTGTGTCAAGCATGAACGAATCAAGCCACATGCCGATCTATTCATTTTTGCCCATTCCTCATCGGTAGTAGTGTTCTTCTTCCTCTCCAATAGGAGAGTATCCTCCAGATTAGATGCGTTCAACGCATCCATCACCTCACACCTCCACATCCCAAAATTGTTAGTGCCATTGAACTTAACAACTTTGATTCTAGGGTGAGTATTCATTGTTCTAACAGATGCAACTTCCTCTGCCATTGAGATTCTTTCCTTGACCCTCTAACTATGCGGAAGATCAAATAACTTGAAAAATAGATCTATTACCGAGATAAAAATGTGATTTTTACCTCTCCCGTGAAACCCTAGCTCGAGTTTCTCACCAGATCTATTTCACCACCGATCCAAAAACCCTCCTTGAGTCCTCCGGAGATCGACACACGATCCCTCGAACACCCAATACCTCAGATCTGAGATCGACACACGATCTCCACCGGATCCGATCTCGAGGCCTCCGGATCTACAGAAATCCCAAAGAGCAACCTAGATGCTCTGATACCACTTGTTGTGCGCGGGAGACAACAACCAATAGAGGATCCAATCGATCTCAATCACAAAGAACAATGAAATCAAACCACGAAGAACAAGCAATCGCAAAAACAGGATCTAACGAGGTTCGGCCAACGTGCCTACGTCCTCAGGGCAATCAAATGGAGAGATTTGTATTAGGGAAGATGATTACAATGGCTTTTTGCCTCTTTTAGTACAAGAGAACCCTAAGCCTTCACTTTTCGCAGGTTAGAAACCCTAGAAACAGCCCAGATACTATTTATACTCGCTGCTCCGCAATTTGCGGAGCAGCAGATTTTTGCCCAAACCCGTCGATCGGTCGACCGGTCCGGTCGACCGATACTTACTGAGACTAATTTCTTCTGGTCGGTCGACCGCGCCGGTCGACCGATTCTCGCTGAGAGTTTGGTCTTCTTCCAGGTCGGTCGACCGTGCCGGTCGACCGAAACTCACTGAGAGTTTTCTCCTTGAGAGCGGTCGACCGGTCCGGTCGACCGCCTACACCTGTGCACGTTGTGCACGTCGGTCGACCGGTCCGGTCGACCGACCTTCTGCTGCTGCTGTCTTCTGCTGGTTTCTGCTGCTGTCTTCTTCGGCTTTTGTCGTCGACTTCCTCGGCGATCTTCGACAGCACATCACCTCCTTAATATTCTCTCTCCTCCAACACTTCTACATAGTGTTTTCATTCTAAATTAGTTTTTTAATATAGGTTTTTTTCTATGTATCATTCAAATATTGTGTACTTAGAAAATTTCCCCCCACAAATAATCTTATTCAGGATTCGACCCTCCCAAATCAGGGTTCTTACAAATATGGCTTTCTATGTCATTATTTCAGAATATAAGGAAAGAATTCCTTCTTTACTTATTAGGTGGTCTATTTTAAAGGTTTTCTTAGATATATACCACTTACATCCTTCATATTTTAGAAGAACACCCCCTCCCCCATACATTTCAAAATCAACTAGAAGATAAGGCAAGTGGTAAATTATTTCAAACCATATTGGACCTAAAAAAATTACCCCTTAGTAGTAATTGAAGTCATATATATAATTTGAATAGTATTAGTTTGTTTGAGTCTATATAAGGAAATGACTGCTCATGGACTATGCAACTGTATTTTCTAATTTGTTTAAAAATTAATAAAGATGCAGTGTTTCATAGTTTATTATAGTAGCAGAGCCTCACATTTAAGGTAACCATCTTTGCAGTTATTGTTCATCAGCACTTCTGATCAACTCAGAGTTGTTTGATGGTTCTCCAGATCTTCACAATCTGGATCTTTTTTGCAGTTGCAATTATAGGTCGGAATTTTGTTTTCAAGATTTTTGTTTGAGACTTCATTTGCATCTGCATAACATAACAAAAGAGATAGATCCACAGGTGAATTTTCTTAAAGATATGTTGTACGATCTATGTGAAGGTACACTTTTGTTTGTTTTGTGAGATCTCTTTTCACCAGAATCCGCCGTATTCTGTGAATCCTATTTGTCTTCATCGGCAATTCTCTTTGGCAACCTTATTCGTCTTCACAGCAACTTGTTTTCAAAAACCCCATTCGTACTTTTGTCTTTTGTATTCTTCATTGAAATTTGAGATCATTCATCAATTTAACATTGGTACTTTTTGTCCACACATCGCTTCTTGTTCTGCAATTTATAAATCATGTTTCTGCAAATTTTTGAAGATCCACAAACTTTTGTTTGGCTCAACTAGATCTGCATCCTTAACAACATATGGCAAAATAGTAGGAGGAGCATCCTACTCTTGCAAAACTCGATATTTTTTTTTTTTTGAGAGTATAGGATGGAGCTAATTCTCCAGCCATAAACTATATTAATATATATAGAGGAGCAAAGTTAGGGACAACACGAGCTACCTCCTATTAGAAGTAGCATAACAAGTATATAATATTACGAGTCCAAAAGAGAAACCTAATTATCAGGAACTTAAACTGGACTACACCTAAAACAGCCAAAACAGACCCCAAATCCGAGTGGGAAAGAAACACCTAAACTGCAGGCACCTCCAAACGCTAAGGGACAGACAGAGCCGAGCCAATATTGCAAAACTTGATATTTAATAAGATAAGGATTTTTGCTTGCCTCAATCAGATTCTTTTTACAGGATGATTTGTTCATGATCAGGACCCATTCCCAATCATGATTAACATCATGATCGCAGCATGAGGGGATCACGAGTTAGATCCCCATCTGGAGAGCTGTTGTCATGAAGTTTTTCAGCACTTTCTAACAGTAGGAGTCAGCACTTCAGCAATTCAATATTTTGCGTTAGCACTTGCTTTCAGCACTCCTTGCAGTATCTTTAGTAGTTTCAGCACTCATTTTTCACTTTTCTTTAGGAACTCAATATTTATTCCATTGTGAGTTTGAGAGGGGATATTAGATATTATTAGTGATTTGTCATAGAGTCCTAACAGTATTTAGAGTCTTATAGAGTATTAGCAGCATTTGGGGTCATAGTTATACTTGTGTCCATATAAAAAGAGGGATCATGGTTATGTGCAATTGTACTTTGTAGTTCTTTTGAGAGTTACTAAGACGTAGTCCTTCATTATCATGGATAATATAGACAATATAGCAGGACTATGAGGTGTAAAATATTGGACACACACACACAATTATGTTTGCATGTATACACACCAATGTAGCACGGACACTTCTATCATGAAGCGGTGTCGTATCCGAAACATATCCACACGCGTGTCGGACACATGTGCCGTGTATATTTTTAAGAATTTGCCACGTGTCTACATGTCGTGTCCATTTCAATGTTCCCGTGTCCGTGCAACATAGATACACACACAGACACACACAATTTAAGGGTACTTATAACATCCTAAGTATCCTCTACTGGAATGGATTACCTTTCTTGGCGAAGGCCTACAAAGGCAAGATATCTTCTCCTTGCAATGGAAAAATATTCAAGAAGACAACTAATTAATTCCTATAGTATAAGTTCTAGGCATTACTTGGAACGGGATAAAATGAAGAAACACTAAATGATGGAAACTTCACTGTTCAAGTTTGAGATGGAATCTAAGATACTCTCGATAGGACTCTTTTTATTCGATAAGGGTTCTTTGTCTTTGATTAGGGCTCAGGGGAAGAAAGAGAAAGGAAAACAGAAGAAAAGAGTAAAGATATGCAAATAGGGTTATGGTCAGTTGATTCAGTCAGTTGATTCAATCAGAATTTGTGTTTGAGAGATATTGTTTTGTGTTTAACTCTAGTTCCCAAAACCCATTATCTCATCGATCAATTGCATCCAATAACATTAATATCGGCCCATCTAGGGATGAGATATATTGACCAATATCCAAAATATCGGCCATACGACCTTAAAATGCTATGCCCTTCTTTTCTTGGCCATATTATAGAGACCATTCCAAACGGATATATTGTCCTGTATACTCAGCTGTAGTGGGCGATATTTGAAATAACGAACCTGTGACCTTACAGCATAAGCAATTATACCAACACTTGAAAGTTCCTCTTTGCATCCTTTTCTCAAAAATAAAATTCACTAAATTGTACTCACATATGCACAATTGGACATAATGATTTTATCTCAGAGAAGTTCCCCTCAACACAAAGTAATCCAAAGAAATCCATATGATTCTGGAATAAACAGACTTCAAAACCAAAAAAGTTAACCAAAAGAAAAGTATACGTTGCTGCAATAACAGATTATGACAATAATTGTACAGTGTGTAAGCACCGAAGCAAATATTTCAGAATGAATGCAAATTCACCAATCAATGTGCAAGAAAAATATTTCAGAATGCATGTAAAATCAATGTGCAAACAAATATTTAGCATGAATATAAATTGACCAAACAATGGCAGTCCATCATTTCCAGTATAACCATGAGAAGCAAGGAGGCTTTTATTTTATTGACAATACAGTGAAAATAATGTGCCCCTCCAAATACAGGCAAGAAGTTCGACTCACTATGTTGGTTATGCCATGCCTTGAACTTGTTGACGTCCATGTGACAGTTCCATGTCTTGCCACCTCTCAAGTTCCCCTATTTTATAATGACAGTCCAGTGGCAATGAATATTTTTCTCCTACTTGTTCCTAGCTCCTAGCTTACTAGACTTATTTTGTGCGTAAATAAGATAACTACTTTACAGAAATGCTTCTGGTTACCCTTTTTCTGATAATTGCTTTTAAATCTTTTCATGATCCCTGGCTCATCATCAGTCACTTTTTGCTTTCTGGATTAATCCATTCAATGTGATTAGGGATATCCAAGCCAGCTTTTCATTGATATACCATGAGAAATGTTGCATAAGAAGTGGACATCATCTATCTTCTAACCAACATCAAATATAAAAGGCAGTCTTCCCTTGGGTTCTTTTAGATACTCGTGAGATTATGAGTAGAATTCCTCTTACAGTTAGACCAGTACTCTGCCACAAGCTTTGCAAAGGCAGAATTGTTGGTTTCCATCAGGTTTGAAGGTTTGTCATATTCCACGAGCTTCCCTGCATAAGAACATGATAGTTTTGGTTATATAAGTTCAAGAATTAGACAGATGTCATCCCACTTCACAAAAACAGTTGAAGCTTCATTCATATTATACATGTTTAAGTGCATCTATCATTGAAACCCTACTAATAACAATCGGTGCATCTTTATAAAATTAGCATACTCAATTACTTCTGTATATGCATTAATGGATCTTTATTGCTTTCCAGACGACATGAGCTGCATGGTGGAAAAAGAGTAGGGTATTTGGTCTCATCAGGATCAAGTGCATCGGGTGAATCCTGAGGTTGAAGGTTGACATGTCGAGCATCACTTCATTCCTATCCCAACTGTGCAATCTTTAGGGTTAAATGATTTGAAATGCAACACCATGAATCAAGATCAACGCTAAACCTTGACTCTCTCTCTCTCTCTCTCTCTCTCTCTCTCTATATATATATATATATATATATATATATATATTATATATATATATATATATATATATATATATATATATATATATATATATATATATGTATGAGAAAAATGTACCTCAGCCGCCAGCTGAGAGAGACTCTCTGAGCTGTCATTTTAATATGGTCGTAAACTTACTGCAACATGGTCGCAGTCCACTATAACATGGTCGCAGTCCTAAAAAATCATATATTTTCAGTGTAATTAGGACTATGACCATGGTAACAGTTCTCGAAAAAAGACTGCGATCAATCGCAGTCTACAGAGAAAGACTGCGACCTTGGTCGTAGTCCTTAGAAAAGACTGCGACCATGACAATAGTTCTTATAAAAACATTGCGACTTAATCACAGTCCTCATATAAAACTGACCATGATACCAGCACTTAAAATTATGGTTGAAATTCAGCCACGTTGCGCCAGCTGAGAGAGTCAGGTACAGATTCCTATATATATATATATATATATATATATATATATATATATATATATATATATATATATATATATATATATAGGCGACATTGACGGAGCGTGTTCCAATGGGCTATTCACTGAGCAGGTCAACGAGTATCTTCCTGCTTAGGGGTAAGCATGACAGAGACTTTTATGCCCATCTGGGGGCTGGGAGAAAAGTAGAGACGATGAGCCTATTCTATTGATGTGCCTACAGAAGACAAAAGAAGCAATTCCCTGTGCTGATCTTGCTCTGTAAGTATAAGAAGTGTAAACACTTTCTTCAATTTATTTCAAAGCGGGCACAAAAACGATTGATCTGGTAGACTATCAGCAGAAGATTCATATTGGCAAGGTATTAAACTAGAGAAAAGTGGTTATCACCTAGTGAAATGGGAGCATGTGTTTCTAAGAAAGGGAGAATTTGGGGTCCTAAACGTTGGGACTGTCAGCAAGGTGATTTTTAGCAAACGATTATAGGCTTCTCAGTAATCACTCTCAATCAATCTCAATGTTAGTTGCTAGCGAATATGGATGTTGCAATTAAGTTTGGAATGGTAGACCTAAGACTTCATATAACTTGTCTCTTTAATGGTAAAGGGTCACACATAAAGGTCATGTGCCTAATTGGAACCGCCTTTTCTATAGGTGACGGGCGCCGAATCAACTTCCAGAAGGATAAGTGGTGTGGGGATATAATACTGTGTTATAAATTTCCTAATTGTTTGCTTTGGCCAGAGAGGACAACTACTGGTGAAATGGTTCAGATGGTGTCTTAGATTTAGCAAATCAGTTAGTAGGGACTTGACGAGCCAAAGGAACATCCTTATCAACTACTTACATGCTTGAAGGCCATAAAGGATAGTTAAGATGTAAGATGGAGTTGGGAGAGGAACAGTGAATTCTCCGTGATGTCCTTCTATAGCTCCCTCAGTAGTTCAATCTATATTTATGAGAGCGGGGTGCCCACCCCACTAGTTATGATAAAAGAACCTTCCCATTGACCAAATAATGTATGAATAATAGACATATTCATAAAAAGAAATCATAGTGTTTACATGTTCATACTTCACAGAGTAGGCGTTACTTGGATCACTAGTTTTCTTCACATTAGACATAATCATATGAATAATAAAAACTGGATGAAATCGATAAAAGCTAAAGCCCAATTTCAAAAATTAGATATTGAAGCCTTCCATGCCACATAGCAACTAATATATAATTATATATATATAGTCAAAAAGGATGTTTCTCAATAGCATACCGTAAGAAAGTACTAACACCATGTCACTATCTGTAACTGTCGGAACTCTATGAGCTATGGTTATAACAGTGCAGCAAGAGAACTCCTTCCTGATAATAGTCTGAAGGATGGCATCTGTTGCAGAATCAATGGATGCAGTTGCTTCATCTAGAACTAGAATTCTGTTCTTACGTAGGAGGATGCGGCCAAGGCAGAAGAGTTGGCGCTGTCCAGCACTCCAGTTATCCCCATCATCGCTAACTACAACATGGAATATTACAAAGAGAGCATATCAACTCAATATAACCCTTTAAATCATAAACAATCCATATTTTTAATAGTTCAGGTGTACTCACCAGATGAGTCAAGGAGAGCAGGAAGACCGCTAATGGTTGCCTTCAGCTGGCACTTTTCTAATGCCTGGCATCATAAATATAGACGAGAGTAGAATGATTGATAGTTGGACAGCAAAAACTGAAATCCATCTATAAATTGCAAACTAAATGAAAGTGCTGGAAAAAGTACCAATATACAAATGCAGTATATATTTTCATTCAGATCACTAAGGTTCTACGTATTCAATGCAAACCTTGGTGAACCTTACAATTTAAGTGTTGGCCTCACGTTCGACTCATTAATGTGCGTCCTCGAGTAAATTTACAATCTTATAATTTAATTGTTGCACTTTATTTATCTTTCCATTTTTGGAAAAAAGAATTGGTTCGTATTTGCATGCTTCTTTATCGGAAACGGGAGGAATTAAAGATAATTGTCTATCTGCTTATTACATTACCCCAACATTTTTTTTGGAGGACAAAGCAACAAGACCCACACCTATGGATTGGGGCAACTTTTCCAACATGTTTATCTACATATGGTTTTTAATAGATTATATGCACCCTTCAAATAATGTTTTTGCAAAAATATCCAAATACGCTAAGAAATAAAACTTACAAAGTATCATTGGGTAATTGTAACATATAGACTTAATATTTAAAATTTTCAAAAAAAAATCTATTTCAGTTGCCATCTATCATATATACCCAAATATGAAGTTTATTTCCACATAAATTTCATTTCAATTTGTATTTTTCATATGAACCACTACAAACTTGGTCAGTTTACATTTCAAATTATCAATCATCTGTGCATTGGCACAAGCTAATGAGTTAGTAATTTAGTAATGACAAGTAATATTAATGAACAGTAAATAATTGATAAGAATTTAGGTTGTTTCTAACCACCTTTTGCATTGAAATATATATATATATAGAGAGAGAGAGAGAGAGAGAGAGAGAGACTTGTATCCTTCCAAAAGGATTCGAGCCTGGATCCTTCCCACTCAAATTCAACCCTCCGACATTCGAATACATGATCCACTCCGTTGAAGTTGATCTATATTATCTCAAGTATTTATAAACCAAAAATCAAGTGTTTATAACCACTTTTTGCATTGAAATATATAAATAACAGTAAATAATTGATAAGAATTTAGGTTGTTTCTAACCACCTTTTGCATTGAAATATATATATATATATATTATATATATATATATATATATATATATATATATATATATATATATATATATATATATATAGAGAGAGAGAGAGAGAGAGAGAGAGAGAGAGTGAGAGATAGACTTGTATCCTTTCGAAAGGATTTGATCCCGAATCCTTCCCACTCAAATTCAACCCTCCAACATTTGAATACAAGATCCACTCCGTTGAAGTTGATCTATACTATTTCAAGTATCTATAAACTAAAAATCAAGTGTTTTAAATACTTTTTGCCCATCCATCAAGTAGGGGAAAAACGGACGGCCTAAATAGTGAGTTGGTTAGTTTAACGGTGTAGAACATTTGAAATCTAACAAAATTAGTTTATAGGGGTTTTTAAATGTTTAGATCATAATGAAATGTCCGGATCAAGAATTTGTATGTCTAAAGACATAGATCTAACCAACTCACTACTTTCGGCCGTCCATTTTGCGTCGCTTGATGGATGGGCAAAAAGTATTTAAAACACTTGATTTTTGGTTTATAGATACTTGAAATAGTATAGATCAACTTCAATGGAGTGGATCTTGTATTCGAATGTTGGAGGGTTGAATTTGAGTGGGAAGGATCCGGATCAAATCCTTTTGAAAGGATACAAGTCTATCTCTCTCTCTCTCTCTCTATATATATATATATATATATATATATATATATATATATATATATATAAGAATTTCTGAACTTCAAATTTCCTCAGAAGGCCTTGATGTATAATTGGTTCCAAGAAGTATAGTAGAGATTCAGTGAGGGATAAAATGCAACTGTGACATTTGTTTTTGAAGCATTGTCATTAAGGTTTTCAATCTGATTATCAAGACTAACATCTCTATATATAACAAAAAGATTTGTGATATAATATGGGGATCACAATCACTTCAATGCAAACAGAAAGTTAGGGTTTTGACGGAAAAAAGATAAAAACTGGTTAGATTTTGGGCTTCACACCCTCACACTAGACGCGCTTCACACCCCATACACCACTCTCAAGATCTCAAATCTCAAAAAATTAACTGAAAATTTTTATCCACTCATTCAATCCAATAAGAGAGGTCTTGAGGCTTATTTATAAGCTTTACAAAAATCCAGTTTCAGAACATAACTGATGTAGTACTAAGTTTTCAGATAAAAAACAACTAAATTTAAAATAAACTAAAGTATAATAATAAACTAGCAAAAAAGTGATGTTCTCATCATTTTCCCGGGGTGGGAAAAAACTTGACCCTGACGTGTGTGAGCTCCCTATACGAAGCTTCTCAATCGAGCCATGGTAGTGGTCGAGAACTCTTAGTTGTGCATCAAATCTGAACAAAAGTCATAGAGGTGGGACTGGCCTCTGTGACAGATCAGCTGCAGTCAATAATAGATCTGGGAAGACATGCAATAGAAAGAGTTAAATCTATTCCACTGAAAATCAAACTGATACCAATATCCCATGAAAAATTCAACTCATCAGTAATAGAACTAATCCTTCTTAGGACTCTAATAGGACATGTATGTCGAACGTGCAACTGACTTACAGTTCTAAAAGAGAACCGCTCAGGGTGAATTGTAACCATCACCACATTTTTAACTGTAAATTCTTACAAAATACTATGTTGATATGCAGCAAATTTATAGTTATCATTACAAATTGTTATCTGTTTATGGGTCTTATCATGCATTTCAGGTAGATGCAATGTAACTCACTAGGTAAAACTCCTAAAGATAGGACAAAGAGATATATGGGTTTTCAAGGAAGATGTACATCAGATACCGCCAATGCTATAACATCACTAGGACTAACAGAAATATGACGAAAGTCAGGAGATAACTTTAAATATTCACTAAAAGAAGAAACACTAAGAGTAACCTAATGAACTCTAGTAAAAAATTTCACTGATTCACTAGAAGAGAAAAAGTTAAGAGCAACCATATAATCATAATCTACACGAAAGAACTCAGATGGCTTTACTAGATGTAATGACGCTAGTATCAACTGTCTCATACTCAATTCCGTCCTCTATCATAAGTATGACAAGTGAATACCTAGCAATTTGTATAGGCATACTAGACTCCACTAATACATACTCAAAATCACTAGCATCATCATCTAAAACATCGATATCATTAGGTATGGGTATAATAGATTCAACCAATATATCATGAACGTCACTAATACTTTCCTTATGAACACGAGTCTTATCAAGTGCAAGCCTTGTTTTAAATATCGGCCGAGTCGGCCGAGATATCATCCGATATCTCCTTTTTTGCCTGCTGCCGATATGATATGGAGAAATCGTTCGCCATGTCGTTTGCAGCAAAAAACGGCCGATATTTGAAATATCAGCTGATAAATTGCCCGATATCGGCCGATAAATCACCCGATATATCGCCTGATATGAAATAACTTATTTATTGCACGACTGTGTACAAATGTACATTATTTTGTATTGTCTTTGCATGCATTGACATCCTTTTTATTAGGTAGATGGAATCTATGACACTAAATCAACTTTTAGTTATCAGTATTTCATTATATATAGTGTTCAACATGAACGCCCGATATGTGCGCGTATCCCCGATATCTCCCCCGATATTCGATATCCGATATGAAAAACCCCCATCCGATACGATCTGGATATCCGATATTTAGAACCTTGAGTGCAAGTGTACTAGATTTTACTAATGCATTTTGAACGTCACTAATACTCAACATGAGTCTCATCAAGTATGAGTGTATTAGACTTTACTAACTAATTAATATTACTAATAACCTTAAAAGAAATATGGATATCCTCAACAATTCTTGAATTATCAATACCATCAATTGGCACATATCAGTATATTGACTCGTCGAGGGGGACTAGTAACCGTAATGCCCAAATTCTCCATACTTAAAACATTTGATCGAGGGTACTCGTAAACATGGTGTCCATATCCCTCACACGTAGAACACCTCTCTCTGATTTTAAAAGTGGACAATTCTAGTTCTAAAGTTCAAAAATATTTCTTTGACAGACTTCATGACATGTAAGATTAGCTCTCTTTTGAAAATAGATCTCAATCCGTTATAAGATATACATATATAGTAGGAAGATCTATTTGAAAGCCACATTCAAAAACAAGCTCCTCAAATTTAAGCTTATACTCAGTAACAGACAAGTCTCGCTGACGTAGATAAAATAACTCTTTACAATCGGGATCTAAAGAGAATAAATTTTTCCTTAAGTTTTTCTGTCATTTCACCCTACGTCTCTATAGGTCTGGCGTATGTTCTCGCCAGTTGTCTTTCTAGGTAGTCTAATAATTCAGAGCTGAAGATTTTAGTTTTCATTTAGCAAACTGGACTCTACGCACATCAAAAAAATCATACAATTCAAAATAGTAGTCCAGGTGCGCTATCCAAATACAAAATTTGTGAGGGTCATACGTACCATAAAAATCGAGAGGTGTTACGCTGCTTATTTGTTGGACTTCTTCTGTCCTAACAACACACAATCATAATAATTTCAATCTCTAATGCGATGTGATTCTGTGTTTTGTAATTCATGCCTATCATAGTAGTTACACTCTCTAGTGTGATGTAATTCAGTGTTTTATAACTCACGCCAATAATAGTAATTACTCTCTAATGTGATGTGATTCTAACTCACGTCGATCATAATAACTACACTAGTGTAATATTGTGAATCTGTATTTCGTGACTCAGGCCAATCATAATAGTTACACTCTCTACTGTGATACTGTGAATTCGTGTTTCGTGATTTTAGGGAATATCACTAAAATCTTATGCTAAACTCAGACATATCTACAACTTAATATAAGACAGGCTGCAATGTAAAAAAATACAAACAAGCGAATGATTATGCAAAATTCTTAGACTCAAACAAAGCTACATGCATGCACTAAATGATAAAAATTGCAATCCTAAGAGGCTCAATCTCTATATGCAAGAAAATGTAATCTTAAATGATGATGTTAAGTAACCGATAAATAAGATCAATAAACATTAACAATTATGCATAATAAACTACAAATAAATGCACAATCTCTAGAATTTGCAAGAAAATAATAATTAAAATTGGATCAAATTACAATATCACCTGAGATAATGAGTAGTTCATGCTCAAGCATAAGTCATGTAAGAGTCTTTAGATGATTCTCCATAACTAATGACTGAAAATATTACAGAGAAGTTCTGGAATAGCTGCAACTTGGGCCAGACGTGACTAGTAGAAGACTGCTTTAAAAACAGCTCGAATTGGACTTGAAATAGGCTGAAATGGCTTATGAACCACTCTACTAAGTTAGTCTGAGTCGGGATTAAGTCAAGACCGAGTCAGAACTGAGTCAACTCGGATCAGCTCGGGTCGAAGCTGTCGGCTCGGGTTGGCTTGAGCCGTCAACTCAGCTCGGCTCGAGTTCTATTACTGTCGGGACGAGTTGCTTCGCTGGTTTAATAACTTAAACCTAAAATATGTTCCATCGGATCCAGGTAATGTCACTGGGTCGGTTCTATTATGAACCTGGCTTAGGCTCACAAGTCGGCAACAAATGAATAGAGAGAGGTGGGTGGTTGTGGTGGCACTTTGTGGGGCAAGTGGAGGTGGTGGCAGGGGAGGGCAGAGGAGAAGTGTCGGTGTCGACTGCAAGGGGGAGACGCAGACGACAAAGAAGGTGAAGGTAACATCGATGACGAAGGCGGACAACCTCTGAGAACGCTATCATGGCGGCCGAGCTCAAGGAGACCTAAGATCTATCGTTGTTGGAGGGGGCAGACGAGCTCTGTGATCAGAGAGAGGTGGCAATGGTGGGTGCCGATGAAGGTGGGGGCTGGCGGAGACTTGTTGTCGATGACTGGGGTGGCGGTGTTTGTCGCCATCAAGGACAGAGGGGGATGGAAGTGAGGATGAGGTAGTATTGGGGTTTGGGTTAGGCTATTATATTGATTGAGAATATAAAAAGAAGAAGATGACAGGGAGGTAGGTGGCGGCTTGCAGCAATGACGAGAAGACCGCGGCGGTGGTGCAGACTTAGGAAGAGATGAGGGGAACAAGGCGGCGCATAGGGGAAGAAGGAAAAGGGCTGCCGAGGTGGTGGCTAGGGTTAGGGTTAGGGTTTTGGGTGGAGAGGAAGGAGAAGAGAGAACAATAACCTTTTTTAATAGATCTAGGGTTTTGATCTAGGTTTTTTTTAACAGATCTAGTTTTTTTTAATTTTTTGAAGGACATATCTAAGGTTTTAATCTAGGGTTTTTAGAAGAAAGGAAATGAAATTTTGAAGGAGATTGGAACCAATTGCTCTGACACTAAAATTGATATAATATGGAGATTACAATCACCTTCAATGCAAACAGAAAGGGAAAACTAGGGTTTTGAGAAAAAGAGATAAAAACTGGGTAATTTTGGGTTCACAGCCCTTAGACCAGACGAGCTTCACACCCCTTACATCAGATTGGGTTTCACACTCCTTACATCACTCTCGAGATCTCAAATCTCAAGAAATTAACTGAAAATTTTATTCATTCATTCAATAGCAATAAGAGAGGTCTTGAGGCCTATTTATAGGCTTTACAAAGGTCCAACCTCAGAACATAACCGATGTAGTACTAAATTTTTAAATAAAAGAAAACAACTACATTCAAAATAAACTAAAGTATAATAATAAACTAGCAAACAGAGTGATGTTCTCATTAGTTTGAGGTCAGACTCACACCCATCATGGCCAGCCTCTCCCTTGCTAATACTGGGGGGGGGGTTCGGCAATTTACATTCAATTAATTAATAAATACATAGACAAACATAACCATAGTTGGTCCATTAAACATCTATGGTACACAACCTATAGAATATGGGAGTAAAGTTTTACACAAACACCCAAGTAAAAGAATGCAGAATACTCTAGAAAATCGGATCTCATTACGAAATGGAATAAAAATGAATATTTCTTTTACATGTAAATCATGATACATAGAAATTATATTTTATAGTTATAATGTGATAGTTGCATATATTAGTATCCATCATTCATGCATTCTCCTTACACCAAGGTTGTAAAGTGTTGGGGTTGGGTTAATGGAAAGTTCTATTTTAAAGTTCAGGCTACATTGGGTGTTCAAAAAAATAAAAAACAAATCTTTTCCTTCTTCAAATGATCTTTTTCTTTGAAAGGTAAGGAAATTTATTGATACTATTAAAACAAAATACACAATATAATACAAGGCAAGCTGTCAGCTACTCTTAACAACCTCTCCTCTTTTGTAGAGTGGGGAGAGGATCATAGCCATCCACTACAACTAAAAAGAGTCAAAAAAAAAGTTAGCACGAAGTTGTAGCCATAAAAGTTACCACATTTAGGTCCAGGTGCTCATAATCTCCTTCTCTTTGTTGTCTTCTGAAGATTTCCAATGGCAGGTCTGCGTGAGAAGATTAATATCCTCATAAAGCCTTCTGAATACCTAGATTTTGTGCTGCACCTTGTGTTGGAAAATTCTACTATTTCGTTCCTTCCAATATGCCAAACAGCTCCTCCTAAGACCAATCTAGCCCGAATAAAGCTTTTTTGTCTTCTTATTGAATCCCTCCTTAATATTCAAAGCTTCTTGTTGGAGAGAATGGATAGAAGGATTGAGTATGGACATAGGAAGAATAAATGATGAATAGTTTCATATTCTAAGTGGAAGAGCACACAAAGGTCTTGATCAATAATGGAGAAGTTTTTCAGTCTATTAGTTGTAAGCAATCCATCATTCAAAGCTTTGAAAGACAACAAGCCATTTTAGGGCTATGGCAAGGAAACCATACTATGTTTGCCAACTCAAACAAAGGAGAAGGATGTCTAACAATATTCTAGACTAAAGAGAAAGAGAACCTGCCATTAGAAGATGTGGTCCATACCCATGTGCCATCTTGGCCTAAAGCCATATGGAGCTGAGCTAGCTATCTTTCATGGCTAATATCCTTCCAAATATAGGAGTCCATGGGGTGAGCCAAAGAATACCAAAGAGAGTTGTCTTTAATGTTGTGATTATGCATCCATTCTTTCCAAATAGACTTGGCAGTTTAGCAATTCCAAACTCTGTTCATATTAGCAGCTGTGTTCAGATCAAAGATGAGCCCTACTCCTCCCTCTTCTTTGGGCCTGCACAAGGCATTCATAATCCAAGCATGCATCTTGCCTTTCCAAAGAAAATTGGCAATCAGTTTTCTTATTTGCCTACAAACTGACGAGAAGCTTTGAATCCAATAAGAGAGAATCCCATGAGGCCAGTTCTAATCTTCCCGAAAAAAATAATGTTTTCATACTCCAACCTTCAAGCCTCTGCCTACACTTATCAGTAAGTGAAGAGTAGCATCTAGGCTTCAGATAGACAAGTGACAAGGGCATTCCGAGATACTTAGTAGCAAAAGAACCTTCAGGAACACCAATATTAGCTTTGATCTCTTCCTTGTTATTGCAACTCTTGCTAAAAAAGGATCTTTCTTTTATCCTTGTTAATTTTCAGACCAGCCATAATTTCCAGATCCTTCAACATGTCATTAATCTGTTTAACTAATGATTTATTAGCTTTTATAAAGACTAATATATCATCAACAAAAGAAGATGGGTGACATAGTTGTGAGGAGTGAGGACCTTTCTTGATTAAGAAGATTTTTCCCGAAGCTAAAGCAACATCCATGCATATAGACCAGTATTCCATGACTAGAACAAAAATATAAGGAGAGAGGATCACCTTGCCTGATGCCTTTTTGCTGTGTTACAACAACAACAACAACTAAGCCATTTGTCCCAAGTATTTGGGGCTCTTTGCTATGTGTTAAAATATAAATATATCAACCCTCACCTAAACTTCGAAGTTTTAGTGTAGTGGCAGGTACTTAATATGGTATTAGAGCAACCCAGACTCAAATCTTACCGGATATGCATTTAAAAGTGAATTTAAAAACAATAATACTGCTAGCGACAAAGCTCAAGTTTCGGTCCATAAAAAAAAACACTCGACCTGCGGGGCATGTTAAAATATGAATATCTCAACCCTCACCTAAACTTCAGAGTTTTTTTGTAGTGGCAAGCACTTTATAACTATGAAAAAGAAACAGAGGGGGAGCCATTCCAGATAACAGAAAAAGTAGAAGTGCATATGCGTTCTTCAATCCATTGCAACCACAGAGTAGGAAAGCCCATGCTGCTCATAGTATAAAGAACAAAGTCCATGTTGAGGATCAAAGGCCTTGAGTAGATCTATCTTAAGACAGCAACCTTTAGGAGCTAATTTCTTTTAGATCTCTTGGATTTTTCTTGACTACTTTAAAACTTGGAGAAGTTACAAATATTTTTATGCATCTATAGGCCGATATATCTTGCCTGCAGATATAATCTTTTCGAGTCTAAACCTGAGATTTTCACATCTCCTTCTTCTGCGTCAGAGTATGACTATAATTACATACTCTTTCGGGAGATATTACTCAATAGTAGTGAGTCCACGTCTGAAAATGTGACTGGTAAAAATACACTTCAATTTTAGGATCTAATTCAAATTTGTACACGACGAAGAGCTCATGCTCTTGTGCCAATTCAGCCTCAGAACCTAGTCCGATGTAAGAATCAAGTGAGACTGTCACAACTCAATTACCTGGTAATTTACTACTAATGATCTTCTCATTTTACTTCAAAAAAACAAATGTAATTGTACTAAACATCCTCTTTTCAATTTTGTTTCTTATTATCATTTATCTTCTTTTTGTTCATTTATTTCTTCTTTGGACTGATATTTGGTTCTCAAAAATGTATCTGTAGTGGTCAATTCCCGACCCCAAAGCGAGATCGCGACACATGGCATGCTCGGGGATAGAACGAGGGAACGACTGCCATTCGACCTTCGACCATGTGCCTCCGCCACCTAACCTTAAATCAAACGCCCATGAGCTCAAGTCCAACCTCGACTCGTCAGGCCCAACATCATCTCAGGTCAAGCACCTAAGAGCTCAAGTTCAACCCCGACTCAGCGATCCCACATCACCTTTCAAGCCACCAACAAGCTTGATTCCCCTTGACATTGGAAGCCTCTAAAAGATTACGACAGCACAGCTCAGCGGCGGGATTCTCAGAACTACCATATCAGATTTCAACTATATAAATTGAACAGATGTTATCTCCGGCTAACAGATCAAGCGGTTACAGCCAACGAACCATATAGTTACAACCAACAGATCGAGTTGTTATGATTGCGACCAATCCCCCAGATTAAATAGTTATCCAGAATTATTCTCTCATATATAAATACTTTCCCTCTCCAACGAGAGGGGTTGGATAACAAAAACCCTAGCGCATCTATAATTACAGAGCCACAAATCCCTGCAGATTAAAGTAGAATCTCCCTCTCCTGTGATTTTTCCTTTTCGGGTTTCTACGTAAATCTCTGTGTTTGTTGTGATTATTGATCTGTGCGTTTTCTGCAATTTTGATACACGTGAAAAAGTCCTCAGAGAATTTTCCACATCAGTATCAAAAACATTATGTTGGCCTCAAGTAATTCAGGATGAGATGAAGGCCTTAGAGCAGAATGGGACGTGAGAGTTAGTCATATTTCCACCAGAAAAAATTGTTGGGTGCAAATGAGTTTACACTATTAAGTTAAACTCAGATGGGTCCCTGGCTCGCAAAAATGCGAGATTGGTTGTCAAAAGATACTCACAGGTGTATGAAATAGATTATGTGAATACTTTCTCTCCGGTCTGAAGATGAATATGTGTGGGCCTTAGGGGTGCCATCGGATCGGATACGGATCGGATATTATCTCTACCATTTCCATATCCGCACCCAACCTTCCGATACGGATACGGATACGGATATTGGCGGATGTTGAAAAATGATATCTGTATCCGCCAAAATCGGATATCAGATATAAATCAGATATTAGCGGATCGGATGCGTATACTAATCGGATATGTTAAAAATGAATATGGTTAAAGATAAATTAAACAGAAATACTTATATTACTTTTTATCTCATCTACTACAATATTAAATGTGATATATACTATGATATTATTGTGTACATATCAATACATTTATCGTATTTATTGACATTTGACTTCTATAACAATAGATTACACGTCCTCCGGTGCTAAATACCAATTCGGATGCCATGGTTGACATTGAAATACTCAAAATATCTTGTGGTGCTTTTGCAAGAATCGAATACTTTTCACTATTACTTTTTCACCAACTCAAAATATCAAATTTTAATGTCTTATTCCATTGAAGAATAGTCTTTTCCATACCGATATCATTATGAAGCACGCAACATTCGGATATCGGATCGGATACAATAAGATATTACTTTTACCATATCCGTATCCGCACCTACCTTTCGGATACGGATACGGATACGAATATTGACGGATGTGAAAAAATAATATCCGTATCCAAATTGGAGGCGGATTCAGATGCAGATTCCGCGGATAATCCGTATCCGGTGGCACCCCTGTGGGCCTTGTGTCATTAACAATGACATACCACTGACCATTTCATCAGTTGGACATCAAGAATATATTTCTCGATGATATATTTGATGAGGAGGTTTACATGGTGCAATCACCAGACTTTGTTGTTCAAGGGAAAAGTACGAAGGTTTGCTGGTTGAAGAAGTCACTCTGCAATCTAAAATAGTCTCCGAGAGCCTGATTTGAGCACTTTAGATCAGTTATTCAAGAGTTTGGTCTCTGTCGTGCAGAAAAGACCACTTTATGTTTTGATGGATACAAGATGGGAAGAGGATCATGCTTGTTATGTATGTGAATGATATTGTGATCACGGGAGATGACACAAAAGAGATTGACAGATTTTTAGAAGTACTCGCAGAAGCACCTTTAGACCAAAAATCTTAAAGTACTTCTTAGGCATTAAGGTGGTTGATCCAAGAAGGATATTTTCTGTCACAGAGGAAAAGTTATAGGGTCATAGTTGCTAGATATGATAAATAATTAATGTGACAGAGGACTAGAGGAAGACCTAAATGAACTTGGATGGAAGAAATTAAGAAGGATAATATGTTAAATGTTTCATGTTACTAAGAAGATGGCCTTAATAGGGTAAAATGGAAGAAAATGATTCATGTAACCCACTCCAAAAGTGGGATAAAGGTTATGTTGTTGTTGTTGTTGTTGTTGTTGTTTG
This sequence comes from Agave tequilana, assembly GCA_038442645.1. NCBI lineage: Eukaryota > Viridiplantae > Streptophyta > Magnoliopsida > Asparagales > Asparagaceae > Agave > Agave tequilana. The sequence continues at coordinate 98,663 of JAVJIF010005670.1, forward strand.
GCTTATAATCTTTTCAAATGTCTATAAGCTTTTTTCTTTTTCCTCTCTATAGAACTCTTACTTTTGCACATGCACCTAGACTTAAAGGTTATAATTTTGTAAATATGTCTAACTTAATGTGTCTTTCTACCATTATACTAAATTTATATCTATTGAGTTGCAAATGTAGCCTCAGTGAAGTGCATTCTACATAATAGTTTGGCAAACTACAAAGCAAAATATTATGAAAAAGAGAGCCTCCATCTAATACAAGGATAGAGAAAAGGCACCGTTTTTACCCTTCTACCTTTAAAAGCATGTTTTTTCTGCCTTTAAGCTCATTTTAATAATGAATTGCAAAATAAATTTTGATTTTATAAATATGCATAGCACATGCCATGAACAAGAAGCCGAAGCACAAATTTAAGCTTTCTTGATATGAAAAGAAAATTTGCAAAGACAAGAACAATGTGTCTGACCTCCCATATCTCATGGTCACTATAGAGACCAAGTGGATCCAAATTACTCCGCACACTACCCCTAAAAAGAGTTGGTTCCTGTGGAATTATACCTAGCTTCAACCTCAGATCCTTTAGGCCTATGGAGCATATATCAAGTCCATCAATAAGAATTCTGCCACTTGCAGGGTCTATAAGGCGAAATAGAGAGCTTATTAGAGTAGTTTTCCCACTTCCGGTCCTGCCTACAACTCCAATCTTGTTTCCTGCCGCAAAAGTGCAAGTAATTCCTTTCAGAACCAAGGGAGCATTTGGACGATATTTTACCTGAACCATCAATAGATCCTTGAAAATTAAAAAGTAATCTGCAAATGTTATCGCACAATGGAACAAAAGTATATTCTTCATTCTCACATGCAGATCAAGCAAATCTATTTTTCCTTCCTGTGGCCAGGAAGTTGGTGGCCTGTTCTCATTAATGATTGCAGGAGGCTCTAATGGTATGTGCATGAACTGTTTGATTCTCTCTACAGAGATGACATAATTCTCCAAGTTCGAGTACCACCGAGTAAAAAACACTTGAGTTGAAGATAGAGTGAGGGAGTAGGAAAGACAAAGCCCCGCAAACCCTGAATCACATTGAAGAATGTCTGGCAATCAATAAAAATGATGGAAGGAAAAGTTTTTGTAACCAAATACTACAGTACCTGGAGATATAACACCTTGAGGAATCAAAACCAGAAAGACAGTTGAAGTGAGTATTGTCAAATTTTGAAGTGCTTCCACTCTTATAAGGATCCACTCCATGGCAGCAATTGTGTGAAAAAACAGAGTTGCATCAATGTCGATAAGTTTTAGGTTGGCGTAAAAAAATCTTTCCATCATTGCAAAAGCCCTTATTGTTACCACACCAAGCATTGACTCTGCAGCATAATTCATTACAGGTGCCTTTGTGGTTCCGTTTATCCTTACCAGCTCCCTTGCTGATGCTAGGTAGTAATTCTTCAGTATCAAAGCACATATGATGAGATATTACGGTCTATAAATTTAGAATTAGTTTAGAGAAAGATTGGAAAAAAAAATAGTTGGCACTCACCTGGGCAAATACCATTATAATCAAGACTGGAATTGCTACAACTAGCACCTGCCATGTCACGGTAGCCACTATAAATATAATTCCTAATATCTCGATACCAGATGCCAGCACGAAAGCAATGGAGAATGGTATATCAAAGTCTAAAATACTCATATCTGAAGAAGCCTGCATAAAAGATTTCAAATCAACCCCCTCAACATTAATTTTATATGTTTGTAGCTTTATCTATGCAAAGTCAATCATTTTTCTTATTCCTTTTTGAGTAAAACGGATAGGAGCAGTTCAGAGCTAGAGATTAAAAATCATTGCCTATAAAAATTGTTCTATGTTGCAATTTAGGAAAAATGAAACATATGAAAACAAAAGATGCAGACAGTGCATATATAGGATTTAATGCATATATCCTAGTGTCCGAATCAAGATTTAAAATAATCATCCATTTGCCTTAAACATATGAGAAATGGTGAATGGTTATCTCGTAGGAATAATCATTTGAATGCAACAAAGTGTAAAATGCTGAATAGAGTAGTTTATGAAAATATGAGACTATACCCGGGTTAAAATCCTTCCAACAGGAGTTGAGTCAAAAAAGGACATTGGAGCCTTAAACACTGAATCCATGAACCGAGAAAAGAACTGCTTTGAGGCCTTCAGTCCAAGAAGTGCTGCTATCCAGCTTCTAAGAAATGCAAAGAAACAGCTAAGAAATGAAATTGCAGCATAAACTCCAACTAAAGTGCCACTACCAACATGAAACATCTGAACAGCTACAGCCAACCAGTAAGTTGACAGACTCTGAAGAAAGACAAAAGCAGACTGAGAAAAAATAACCAAGGCTAGAAAAAGATAACCCTTCGACACTTGGAAATAATCTTTATACGGCCTCCAACCAACATTCCCTGTCTCCTTCTCTTCCTCTTCGGTGAGTTGGACTGCCGATTGCTCCTTTATTGAAATCTCCCCTTCACTATTCTGTTTCACCGGCTGCGAACTAGCCCCCCCATGATCCTTAACCCCAACTGTTTGCTGTGTTTGACCTCTCTTCTCTTGATTCATGGAGTCCAATACAGTCATTGATGATTCATGGGCATTAACGAGTTGCTCAAATGCAGTTCCTGCCTTGAAAAGATCGTTATAGGTTCCATTTTGAGTGACTTGTCCACTCTCCATAACCTGATGTAATGAGAACAGTCTTACTATATCTCTAATAGTTTTTCACCAATCAACACTGAGAGAGCCACTTACCAGAATTCTATCAGTTTCAGCAAGAAACTCTACTTGATGAGTAACGAGGATGACAGTCTTCTTTCCTAAAGCAGTCATTACGCAATCCTGTGAAGTAGAAATTGTTTCATTCCAGGATCAAAATAAAACTAACACCAAACTCAATTAAATTTGAAATCTAACAAATTTGTCTCCATATGCGTAGATCATTAATATGGATTTCAGAGTTATATTGCCAACAAGAACCTTAACTTGTGATAAGACATCAAGTGTTCAATTATATTTATGAGAAATAACGATAAATTGGTCAATTTCTTCTCGCTAGAGGACATCCTATTTTTTAATGGTCAGGTTTTTAAGCATTTTAGCTGCTTCTAATTATAGTGAAAGCATGTGGACAGGGGTGGCTCAACTTCTAGGCGAATGAGGCAGCCGCCTAGGGCCCCCAAATATAATGGGGCCTCCAAAATTATAGTGTAAATTAATATTTAACTAAAATAAGAAATATAAAATATAGAAAATATTTTTTGTTTGTTCAAGTGGGCGTTCCGGAGTGGTTATCGGACATGACTAGAAATTGTGTGTGCTTTTCCTGCGCGAGTTTGAATCCTGTCATCCACGCTTTTTTGATTTTTTTTTCCTCTTCATTTTTTTATATTAACAGGGAAAGCATGAGTTTCTTCCATTTTTCCAAGCTAATATCCTCCACTCCCTATACTATTTAATTATAATTAAAGAGGAGTCTCTTCCACTTCCTCAGATGTCTTTTCCACTCTACCTAACTATTTAATTATAATTAGAGAATTTTTTAAAATTAAAACTCTCTCTCTGTGCAACCTCGCTCTTCACCGCCCCCGTCGCCCAAACCTCAGACTGACGGCAGGTGTAACTACTCTATAAAAAAAGATACATTAGAAAAACTTGAATACAAAAACTTGATTAAGAATTTTGCATCTTAAAAAGCTAGAAGAATTATTTTTCAATAAAATATTAATTAAATAAATATTAGTTAATATTAATTACTTTTTAAAGTATATTTTAAAAGGGCCCATTTGAAATTTTCGCCTAAGGTCTTCCTAGAAATTGAGCCGCCCATGCATGTGGATGCTTTTAGGTGCTTTAATTGTTGAACAACAAAAGTATTGCCACATAAGTATTATGAATAGGTAGATATTCACAAGGTTCAAGAACTATTCTATATGTAAATTCCATGCATCTTTGAATATTTACATGTAATATTAGATAATTTTCTTACATGGAAGAGAATTGCTGCTGTATGAGCATCTACTGCACTGAAGGGGTCGTCAAGTATATAAGTATCAGCGTCATTGTAAACTGCTCGCGCTAGCTGAATCCTCTGCTTTTGTCCCCCACTCATGTTTAGACCTCTCTGACCTATCTCTGTGAGGTCCCCATGATCAAAGTTATCAATATCCTTATCCAGAGCACAACATACGATGGCCTTTTCATAGTTTGACTTGTTCATTGGCTTCCCGTAAAGTATATTATCTCGTATAGTCCCACTCTGGATCCAGGATGTCTGTGAGACGTAGGCTATGGAGCCGAATACATTGACCTACATGGAATAAGAGAATTTGTTAATGTCTTTAATATTGCAGTTTCTATCCTCGCCATAAATTAATGCTTCTTAAAAAGCTTTGTGACTTACAGATCCTGAGATTTTAGGAATCTCCCCGAGTATGGCATATAAGAGTGAAGATTTGCCAGCACCAACTGCTCCACAAATAGCAACCTTCTCACCTCTTCTTATGTTCAAGTTTATATTCCTCAATGTAGGAATAGTTGAATTCAGATCCCAACTAAAAACTCCATTCTGCACTTCAACACTGAATTCATTCTGCAGGTAACTTCTCTTCACATTCTCTTCTTTGATCTCATCTTCTAGCAGGAATGCACCAATACGGTCTAAGGATACCTTGACCTGGATCATCACAGAAAGGACCTCTGGCATTACCTTCACTGGCTCAGACATAATGCGCAAGGTTGCCAAGATTGTAAAGATTGTGGTAGCATTCAAAGGGGCGCTTTGCAGAATTGCAGTTCCTGCAAAAATCACTGCAGAAACAACCGTTGGTGACATCCAATACACTGCAGTTCCATAAGCCTTTGTCAATTGAGTGTCTTTCAAGCATTTGAATTCTACATCTCTAAGTGACTCTATTGTGTTCTTGAACTTATCTTCCCATGACTGTAGCTTGATGATTTTCATGTTGCTCAAGGCTTCGGATGTGGCTCCTAGTCGTCCATCTTGAGCAATCATGAACTGTGACTGATGGAACTGAAGTATCTTTGCCATGGGAACATTTAAGATCCCGCAAACAATTAGAGGAACTAAACCCGGGATTGCCCCCAATCCTACAGTTCCAAAGAGTATAAATACTGCAAACATGAGTTGGAGTGGTAGACTCCATGCCATATGAAACCACCAAAGAAAGTCCCCAAGTCGATACGCATCAACTGCAATATAATTTACGACCTCCCCAGTAGAATGTTTTTTTCTTCCAATACTCGAAAGCTTCAATTGTTTCTGATAGACAGCAGCCATGAGAGCTGAACGCATCCGCATTCCATACCTTCTTGAATCAAAGAACCAATGCCTCTGAGATAAAGACTCCACAACCTTAGTTACTAACAAGCAGCCAACCAACAAGATCCCTATATTGAGATCTCTCTCCTCAAGGTTAGAATACCAAACGAATGCATATAGCAATAATGGAGATGATGAAATCGAGACTGTTTTCAGGAATGCATAGAATCCCACCAAAAGCATTTCCTTTGTATAGCACTTAGCTAAAGCTAAGAGAACCAGGTTACTCGTCTTCTCTTTGTTCTTCCTCTCATTATCCCACGCTTTCAAGAATGTTTCATAGGCTTTGAGGGCCTCATCTTCCGAATCTAACGGTGGAACATCGTCAAGAACTAAAGGCTTGGACACACCTAACCTTAGCAAAGGATTTAACCAAGAAAACGTCAATCGGCTAACTAAACCAGCCTCTCCCAATTTATTTCTTGTCCCTTTTTCCTTGATCAGTAAGGGCTCTGATATGCTACCATTTGATCGAATTTGATAGAGTTTAGTTCTACAAGCATGTTTTATAGCATACAAGAGAAGCAACAAATTCACGGGCCATGAAACCATTTCTAAGACGTGAAGATCATAACCTTTAACAAGAAATTCCACATCAAACACAGAGACGAGAAGCGAAAATGAGAACCACCATGATACAATCACAACCCCTAACCATTTTGGCGGCCTAATGTTCAAAGAAACCATCAGAGACACCCATATCAGACCCCTAGCCAAGAAAACTACCCATTCTCTATGAATATATCTACTGCTTCGACTAAAGAGAGACCAAAAACCAACACCAAAATGTGCAGCACTAGCTGCTGCACAAAAGAGGGAAACAATGACACAATCCCAATGCCTAGTTATTCTTCCATTAGAGAATTCTCTTCTAAAATATGATATAATCAAACCCAAAGAAAATATGAGAAGGAACCCAAGATTCACAACATCTATTAGGCTTCTCTGAGTGCACAAATATCCCAAATTGAGTTCTCCTTGACAAACCCAATTGAACCAACCTGCAGGAGAGCTCATGAAAGATGAGATCAAAGAGAAACAATGAGCAACATTTAACCAACTATACATAAAAGAAGAACCCCAGTAAGAATAAGAAATACATAAAAGGAAAAAACAATGAAAGAAAACTACAAGAAGGGTACCTTGGAATCCATGCAGGGAGCTCATTTTGAGGAGATTTCAAGCAGGAGCTTTGCGGGTCTCCGTCAATTTGTGAGCATTTTGAGAATGGAAAAGAATGGCATTAGATGATCAATGTTCAAATGAGAGAAGACGTAGGACTTTTGAAGATGAAGCAGCGGTTGTGGCGCTTGCTCTGCTACAAGGTATGGCCTCCTTCGTATGAAGTTGCAAGTCACGACGTCAACCTCAACCTTGCGTTTTAAAATGGGAACAGAGACTGCGATTCTTTTCTTTTCTTTTATTTTAATTTTCTTTTCTTTTTCATTTTTTCCCCTTTTTCCCCCCTTTTTTTCCTTTTTTCCCTTTTCTGTGTGATTTCATGAATCTTTGGCTAATTAATGGACAGGAGGATCAAATATTTTATATTTTATAAAGCCCTTTACTGGTGTTGACAAATCATTTTTCTTTTTTCTTTTTTTTTTCCAAAGTGCAGATGTTCATGCACCGGCGAAGGGAGGGGGGTTATTGAGCCTTGACTCCACCCAAAAGTGGTAGTTGGCACTTAATTTGTGCCCCCATCTCTCTCTACCCGCAAGCCCAATCTCCCTCTCTCCTGGGAGGCGCAATCCCCCTCTCTCCTCGCAATCGCAATCTCTCCGGCTCTTTTTCTTTTTCTTTGATTTGTCTCTAAGATCCAATCTCTCTCTCGTCGGCTCTCAACCTCTCTATATCTCTCTTTCTCCTAACTTTCAGGTCAATGTCTCTGAGATTCAATCTCTCTAATTAGCTAACTTGTCCCCCCTCCCCAACTTTCATTTCAGGTCATTGTAATCAAATAAATACTGAGAAATTTGTGATTATTCAACAGCTGTTGAAGAAGTATGGTTAGATGAGGGCATGGTTACAGCTAGGAATATCAAAGATAAACTCTGTTGTTTTCTTTCTATTTTTGTGATCTTTAATTAAAGTTTAGATGACAAAACAAGAATGTGAGAAAAATTTACGATCTTGTTAATATAATGCACTCCATAAACTCGGGATTGAAACATACCTCATTCTGGTTGTTCCTTTACTGTATAACATGAAGAATTCTTGAATTAATAGTTAGGTTTGATGTCAACGATATGTGTAGTCTTAGTAGTAGGCTCAAGCTTCTCGTTTAAATATCCTTCCAAACTAATACCAAAGCAAACTAGGGAGAATTTTCATTAAAACTAGTTATTTAGTGATTAGTGTGTTGTATTTAATATTTTTTTGAATTGCTTATTTTTATGTTTTATTTTATAGGTTAATTAAAATTTCAAAGAGCTATGGACAAGTTCTTATAAGAAAACATAAATATAATGAGAGTTCAAGTACGGAAGGAAGTATTAATCGACTATTGAAATTATCTTAGAAGAGCTCCTGACCAATCCTGGGTTACAGACTTCAATATTTAAGAAGAGTATTATTTCATCTTATGAGAAAGAGTGCATTCGAAGGGCATATCTGCATGAAGGTCATTGCCAAAAGAGGACTACCTCAAACATTATTTACTGATAAATATCGACGATTCATTCCATTTTAGCTTGACATCTAACAGAATTAGTTGGAGTATAGCATTAGCAAAGATGCAACATTTTTCTTATTTTGTATCTTTTTAGAAGTCAAAATGAGCAATCTGATTGGGATGCATATATTGTCGAATGATTTAGAAATTGAAAACATACAAGTACGAAATTGATAGCTCATACTAGAGGCTCTAACAGTTCTCACAATCTAATAGTAGAGAAGGGAAACTTGTGTAATAATCCCAGTTACAATAATACTCGATTCAAATAAAACTATCTGAATTTCAAAAATTTCAATAACATCTCCTCTGTAATTACTAGAGTACCATGCAATACAATTATATAATTTCGATCACAACCGGCCTACTTGTCATATCCTCGAGATTACAGTCTTGTCTATCAATAATCATAATGTATATAAGCTCGAAAGTACTCCTCTCGGCATCCTCAATTCAACACAAATATCATCTCCAAAACTAACTCAAAATAGCACCTATAATCACGCATACATCTCCATATATATACAAAGATCCTATTATATGTCTAACACATATACATAGCATATATGATTGGTGTTTATATGTATAAGCATCAAACAATTTAGAGTTAACAAAATACAAGTAAATTTCACAAAATATGATTCTTCATAAAACTCCCAACAGAAGCGCTCACAAAGCTTTAAGCCGGGCCTTTGCTCTTATCGTGATCTAAAATTGTTATTAATAAAAAGGGTGAGCTCGACATCTCAGTGAGTAAGTCGTGCAAAGAATCCAAGGAGTAGTATATAAAAAACAGTATGAAGCATGATTTTGCACCATGTAACAGACATTAATATGGATTGGATAAGATAAATAGGAGCTCGATGATACAATAAAAACAAAACAACCAAAATAGGCATTCTAGTGATCCTATACATCAATCGGAAAAATTCACTCACTCAACTATTTACTATATTAGTCTCTTGTGATAATATTTTGTGTTTCACAGATGTATGTATTATACAGATTTATCTCAATATTTTGCACATAGAAACTCACAACACATTAAGTAGTCGTTCTAGTCGAATACTAGTTCATAATAGAGTACTTTTCATATCATTACATTTATACACATATAACACATGAACACAACATATGTAATATAAAATACATGTATGCATATTTTTCTCCCATTTTCCTCCCCCACCACCTTCCTCCAATATATATATATTATATATTATATATATATATATATATATATATATAGAGAGAGAGAGAGAGAGAGAGAGAGAGAGTTGGACTACAAAATAAATGTTTATTTTTTGGTCCAACTCTAAACGATTTGAATCCCTTGCTCCAGCATCCAAATCCAGAATTCTCTCCATTGAAGTTGATCTACATTATTTGAAGTCTCCAAAAAATCAAAAATCATGTTATTTGAAAACTTTTTGTTTATTCATCTAGTGGGCGCAAAAAGGACAGCCAAAAGTAATGAGTTGTTGAGTTTAACTGTGTATAATATTTGAAATCTAAAAAACATTGGTTTATGAGAGTTTTTAAGTGTTTAGATCCTAATGAAATGATCGGATCAAGAATTTGTACGTCTAAAAATGTAGATCTAAGCAAAATGCTAGCCATCCATTTTACACCCACTTGATGAATAAGAAAAAAGTATTCAAATGACATAATTTTTTATTTTTAGAAACTTCAAATAATGTAGACCAACCTCAATAGAGTGAATCTTGCATTTAGATGCCAAAGCATGGGATTTGAATCGCTAAGAGTTGGACCCAAAAATAAACATTTATGTTATAGTCCAACTCACACACACACACACCTGTCTTCCATCATTCAGTGTCACCCTTCGTAAAACATGTACAACAATTTACATGCACATGCCATATATATTCACACAAACTCCCTCCTCCTCCCATCAAAAACACACATGTAATTAATACACACACACACACATATATGAATATTTGTACACATAAATATAACTTACTCGTCTTCTCTCATCTGTCAACTTTCCTTCATGCTATGCAATACATAAATGTATGTCATAGCAGCACATCATTTATACACATAACACATCAATCAACACATTATTATCCACGATTTATCAAGTTCACATTTTTCAGTTTATCAATTTAATTTTCAAAATCCACACCTGAGTTTGCTATATATATGTATATAGATCACCAATACCACATTTTATACCATGCTTTTCCAATTGGGTGTGATGATGCATTCAATTCTATTTCTTAAGCTTTCGGTTCATGAACAACTTGGTAATAGATTCAAGATTTTACTTTTACCGACATTGAAATATTATTTCAATCCCCTCGCAAGTGACACTATTTCACCAGAATCTCGACCTATATATATATATATATATATATATATATATATATATATATATATATATATATATATATATATATATATATATATATATATATATATATATATATATATATATATATATAAAGCTATATAATCTGCATATTTTTTTTTGCAAATCTACATCGTAAAATGAGCCGGGGTTTTCTTATATCCTGATTAATGAGTTTGCACAATTTATATCATACTCAGTTAACATATAATTAACAAACATACTCAATTAACATCATGATTAGCTAGATTCAAAATTAATACCATAATTAGCTAGCTTTCACAAGTAATACTATAATTAGCTAGCTTTCAAAATTTATACTATAATTAGTCAAGTTTTTGATAGGATACATCTAACAAAATTATTAAAATCTAACCATGAAAATTAAGTGAAGACAAGAGGAAAACTTTACTCAATCTCGATTTGGCGATTTTTCCGATACTGACGAAGCTCACTCATTCACCTAAGAAATTCCCATTTTATATTATATATTTTAGAATTTAGTTTTAACATGTAATTACTAATTAAAAATCAAATAACTAACAAAAAGGTGTTACTTACCTCTAAAATGATTTACTAGTTGAATAATACTTGATTATTAATCCCAAATACCACCTCCAAAAATCCACACCACCTCCTCTCATTTAATTAGTTTCCCACCACACTCCCCCTCTATCTCCTCTTGCTCTATCTTGCTCACGCATTGTTGGCCAAGCCAACATAGACTCGGATTCGGATATCGGTCGAGCTCGGGTTGGCTGAACACCAAATGGAGGAGAAAAGAAGAGAAAGAGAAGAAAAGAGGAGAAAAATGAGAGAAAAAGAGAGAGAAAGAGAAGAAAATAAATTGACTGAAAAAAGAAATTTGGAGAGAAAAGGAAATTTCTAGGGCTCTCTAAATTGGGAAAGTGAGAGAGAGATTTTGAGAAATTGTTTCATGGTGAATAGTAACTCAAGGAGTTAAATATGCGAGAAATTTTGAGGATTTTTCTAAAGTTCTCTATCTCTTTCTCTCCACCACCTTTACCAAACTTATTAACTCATTAACTCATAGTATCATATGTGTGTGTGTGTGTACATGTATTCTTATATTTATATATCAAACATTTGTATTTCCCCTTTTTACTCTACACATATATTAAAATAAGTTCGAAGCTTAAACATAATTAATTAATTGTTCATTAATTAAATGATAGAATCCTTTACCACATGAAAATAATTAAATTATCGTCTCAAATCATTCTTTATTTCAAATTAATCAAATTTTAAAATTTAAATTAAGATTTAGTAATTTGGGTGTTACAATTTGCTACATAAAGAGCAACACATTGATAATACAATTTCAAAGTACTTTGATCATGCTCGAGATCAATATAGGACTTGGTTGAATTCATCTATTGATTCTATTCAGTATCTTTTGTGACAAAGATTAGCTTTTCATAGATTTGATAAATCTTCAAATTCTAGAAACCGAGGTAACTTTTTAGAGCGTTTATAGGTCTTTGCAAGGAACTGCGAGGCGATAGTAAATGTGGCCTTGCAAAATGCTCCAGACAATCAGAAACTAACACTCCTGATATTCAAAAGGATATTGTGTGCGCCGCTGTAATAAATCTCAAGATGAATTGGGGAATGAATTTTTTAAATGATTTGGGAAATAAATATTTTGCCATTTTGGTTGATGAATCTCGGGATATATCAACTAAAGAGCAGTTGGCAATTTTCTTAAGATATGTTGATAAACATGATCATATAATCAAGCGCTTCCTAGGAATTTACTTATTAATGACACTATCGCCACAACATTGAAAGCATCAAATTGATGATATGTTTGCTACACATGGATTGAGTATCTCAAAATTGCAGGGACAAAGATATAATGGGGTAGGTAATATGCGGGGTCAATTCAATATGCTTAAAGCTCTTATCTTGAACGAAAATTTATCAGCCTATTATGTTCATTGCTTTGCCCACTAATTGCAGTTAGCATTGATGGCTGTTACTAAAAATCATTCTAAGATGGATGTGGTGTTCGCAGTTGTTGCAAATATTTACAATATTGTTGGAGCTTATGCCAAACATTGGGATATTTTTTTATAAGCACAAACAGATGAGATTTTTAAAGGACTGGAAAGTGGTGAACTCAAAACTAGAAGAGGTTTGAATCATAAAATGAGGCTTAAACATGCTGGTGATACGCATTGGAGCTCTCATTATCATTCAATTGTGAACTTTATTTTTTTACACCCCTCTGTAGCACTTGAGAGTATAGAGGACACATTAGCTGCTTGAAGGAGAGAAGTTGTAGTGATACTACAATGATAAGAACCTCTGAGCTTACATTTTCTATTCATTTAATGAGAAATATATTAGGGATCACTAGTGAGTTGTCTTTGGCCAACAAAGAAAAGATCAAGATATTGTAAATGCCATGGACCTTTTCAAAATATACAAGCAGCGGTTTCAAGAATAAAATGTGATGGATGTGAGTCTTTTCTTACAGAAGTTTCTTCATTTTATGCCCAACATGATATCGAGGTCTCTAACATGTATGATATATTTATTTCTATAGGGAGATCACACTACAATACTCAGAGCTTTCCCAACTTGCATCATTATAGGTATGACTTGTTTAATATTGTTAATTATTTGCAAGTTCAAAACTTAAACAATCGCTTTACTAAGGCAAACATAGTTACCTATTTGTGTAGCATGCTTAAATCCCAGTGATTCTTTTTCTGCATTTAATAAAAAGAAGTAACTCTGTGCTAAGTTTTATCTTAATGATTTCTCATCATCCGATCTTGTAAGTCTTGGTAATCAACTGAAGACATTCATTCATAACTTGCTATCCAAAAATGAGTTTCTACAATTAATGGTGCTTACATGTCTTGCAGAAAAAGATGGTGAAGATGAAAAAAGATGTGGTATATACTTTTATTTACAAGCTTCTAAAGTTTATATTGATTTTATCTGTGGCAACTACAAGTGTTGAGAGAGTATTTTTGTTATAAATATTGTGAAAAGTAAGTTGCGCAACGGCATGAAAGATTAATGGATGAATGATTGTTTGGTAATATATACCAAGTCTTACATATTTGATATTGTAGTTGTCAAATTTTGACCTTAGTCAAGATCATGACACGTGTTCGAACACTTAGAAGTTTCACTTCTCTGCAAGCGGGCCCAACTCACTTATAAGCTTGAGTGGACCCAAGAAGAAAGTCTTGGGTCTCACCCGAGCCCACATCTGACAAAACATCACTCAACCGGAGCTGCATAACTCTGCGAGATGCCAGTAATCAATACAAGATAATTTCATATTAATACAGAAATCTTTTTTGAAGCCACCTAAGGCTCTGACTCGAAGACCCTCCGGAGATCACTACTTACAGCTGGATAGCATGATTCCTGTGATTCATGAATCCAACTATACTACCAGATCATCCCCACGTTTTAAAACATTGTAATGCTCCTATATTAATGCGGGCAGTTATGAATAGTGACAGATATCTCTACATGGTGATCCTACAATCAAGTGGCATAATCTGAATGGTTACAAGGAGATCATAATGTGTGAATCATACAGTTGTGGGGCTCCGAGATATCTACACCACGAAGATAACCCAGGCGGGTATAAGTATATCTTCTTCTCTATTGAGAAGTGGGAGGACTAATTACTTGAAACTCAAATGACTTAGATCTGATTTCAAAAACTCTAGAACTTGTAATTTCAGTAGAACTCTGCTGAATTCATTGTAATCCCTAGACATTATAGTGAATTCTTTTTGAATTCTTTTTCTCTCCTATGGTTTTTCCTTTTAGATTTTTCACGTAAATCCTTGATTGTATGTGATTGTTTACATCTATCAATTCATTTGCAAACTTATTTACATTTCGTGTTATGGAAAAATTCTCTGAGATTTTTCCTCCACAGATACTATTAGCAATGATGTAATCATGGAATGGTTTCAAAGTATGTCAAAGCATCGAGATAGTTTGTAATTGTTGTTGATTTTATTATCTTATTTGACATTGGCTTTTGGTGGTTGATTTTTTTAATATGTAAAATAATTTGACTTGAAAGCTATATCTTTGAAGTTGTAAATGTAGTTTCATTTTGTAACAAAGTGCTGGTAGGGAAAAATTTCTAGGGAGAATTTATCTACATTTCAATTTGTAATAAGGATTAGGAGAGAGTAACAAAGACAACATAAGGATACAAATTTTTACGTGGAAACACAATTTGAGAAAAACCACGGGAAGGGGGAGAGAATTCACTATTTTCATGATGTTATAGTGAACTCAGTAGATCTAGAACTCTGATCTAATCTCTGAATACAATGGAATAATGGTTTATGGGAGGTCTCTTCTCTGTAGTGGAAGGGAACTCTTAGCTTTTGAGATTTCTAACTTTCCGTCTATTCTCCTCCTCTTTTCTTTTCTTTCAACGTTTATATACCCGGGGAGGCTTCATTAATAGTGCAGGTCATGTGAATTTCAATAATCACATTATCTGTACGTTGCGATTCTTCTGTAACGGCTTGAATCTGCCTTTGATGACGGGAGCGGTTTCTGCTACCTTCTATAACAGTTTGCGTTGGAGCAGAGGTCATGGCCACATTTGAAACATGGGATGAGCTAGCGGTGTAACGAACTGTATAAATGTAGGCGGATATCAGTGGAATTGGTTGCAATAGTCACCTTACTCAAGACGGAAGAACTGATATTGGGGTAGCGATGTTCTCGGGAGGAGGAGTGTCCTTGGGGCAGTTGTTCCTTCGGAAGGAGGACCATCCTTGGGGTAGCTGAATGGTACTATGTAGAGAGGTGTTCAATCGGCTAATCTTATCGTCCGTTCTTGGAAGGTTCTGATAAGGAGGAACACATGTCCTGATCTTGGTATAGGTCAAAAATTGACCATTTCAGATGCCTTCTCCAGTTCCTCTTTCTCTAGGCTTCAAGGAGAAAGAGTGGAGTGAAGCGATTTAGCTTCTGAACTCGGGAGTAGAGGTATCGCTTGTATGTTATCGGGATTGGTCAAAATGTCTCTTCGTATTCTGAGCCTTCTTTGAAAACTGGTGAAAACAGCTAGCAAATTAATGATCAAAATCTTGAATTGATGATGGACGAGATCGTGTGGCAGGAACAGATTATATCTGGCTGATCTGACATGCCAAAAAATCTAGGATACAAAATCGACTTTTCAGATATAGTTGAGGTTTGAATTCAAAGAGGTTCGACTTCTACATTTATAAATAGGGAGGACCCTGGGAGTAGGAGGACATCTTCTCAAGAATTCTTTGCATCCTCTTTTTCTTATTCAGGTAGATTGTAATGTCGCTCTTCTTCTTCGTCTGATGGAGGAAGGAGAGGGAGAGGATGGAGATGGCGGACGTGTCGTATCAGGCCTTTATCTTGTAGCTTCAGTTTTTATGATGATCTTTGTTGGCCCAAGGTTACAATCAACCGGTTTTTGAGTTTTGATGATTACAAAACATATATAGTTATTTGTACTAATTATTTTTCTAGTGTTTAAGTGTGTTTCAGGGTTCTAAGGATTCATGTAGCGTTCTTCCCTAAAAGATGACTCATTTCGGGATCATTTGACTCAAGATGCCTCTATTCAGGTTCAAGATTTCAAACTATGCAACATTTCATGGAGAAGCCCTATTTGAAGACCTTATTGTCACCTAGAACCTTTGTAAGACTTAGTTTGTTAAAGAATGAGGTTATGTTAAGTTGGCTCAAGAAAACTCACACACACCATCATCTTCCAAAATACGGTTTTTGTTTTGGGTATTTGATTTAGGTTCTTGTCTTGATGGTTTAACATGACTCAAATTATTTTACAATTTTTCAACTTATTTATATCATGTATACCAACCTTTATAGCATGATACTTAGTCATATAGCCTTACAAATTTATATTGAAAATTTTTCAAAGTTCAAAAAAATTTCCTAGAAAAAATCCTGTTTCAGGCCTGTCGGTCGACCGGCCGGTCGAACGGATCCATTTCAGGCTTGATCGGTCGACCGGACCGGTCGACTGAGCCTTGTGGTCAGGGCGTGCACGTTTGTGCACGTCTGTCGGTCGACCGACTGAAAGCCCTTTGCTCTCGGGTTTTGTCGGTCGACCGGGCCAGTCGACCGACAGAACAAAGAGAAGTTTTTTCTTTGGCTGCCGGTCGACCGACTGGTCGATCGAGTCCAACGGCTAGTTTTGCCAATGGACGGTCGGTCGACCGGGCCGGTCGACCGACAGCCGCCAGCAGCCCCAACGGCTAGTTTTTAGAGATTTAATCATGGGATTTGATTGAGATGTTTTGATCTGATCTCTCCAAATTTTTGGGGGCTATTTCCTGACCTATTTGGCTAGCTATTATGATGATTAGATCTCCTCTAATCCCTATAAATAGAAGGGATTGGTCACTTGCAAAATACAAGAAAAATCCTATTGTTTTCAAGTTTCCAAAAAGAAAGAAAAGTTTTCAAAGGCTTTCAATTTTCAAAGTGCATTCTTGGCTACTAGTTTTCAGTTATTTTTCAAGCTATTTAGTACTACTTTACAACTGAATTTTCTCTACACTTCTTGAGCCAAAATACTTCCTCATTCTATTAGGAGTTGTAAAGAGAAGTGTGTGGTCCTTTGTTGATCACCTAGTTACTTGTTGATCTTTGTGTTGAGATCCCTCTTGTGGAGAGGGTTGGATTGGTGGAGTTCGGTACTCCGGTCTTTGGTAGATCTCTTGTAATTTTCCCGGTGGATATAGTAGAAACCCTTCACAGTGGTGAAGGCGGGGACGTAGAGAGGTGACTCGAACCTCGAAACAAATCCTTTGTGTTTGCAATTGATTTTCTTATTGCTCTTTATTGCTCTACATTTCTATCTTGTGATATATCTTGTGTGCACTTCATTATTGCATCCATCTTATTACTTGCATTTCCCGGTCTTTACTCATCTCAACAAGAAAGTAATTACGCGCCTCAACTCATAATCTAGAGGAATTAAAGAGGAGAAGTTCTAGAGCCCTTCACGGGGAATTCGGCTTCAATTTCTTGTTTTGAGTGACCGTTTGCATCATATATTCATACTTGTTTAAAAAGATCATTAGATTAGCATTAATACCTATTCACCCCCCTCTAGGTATTTTTCAATTGGTATCAGAGCTTTGGTCTCTAGGCTCTTGGCTTAACAGCCTTAGAGAGATCCTTTATTACTAATCATTCTATTCATTTTTCATCCTCATACACTTAGTAAAAATGGCCGAAGGAATTAAGACCCCACCAAAGTTTGATGGCCTTAACTTTCCCATATGGAAGGTTAAGATGACCGTATTTTTACAATCCTTAGGGAGCCGGGTTGCAAAGGCGGTGACCAAGCCTTTTAGTGCACCCCCGGTGATGAGGACACTTGGTCCGATATTGCCACGAAGGAGTTTGATGCTAATGCTAGGGCTCACTATGCCTTGCTTCAAGCCCTTAATGACGATGATATCTCTAGAGTCATTCATTGCAAATCCGCACATGAGATTTGGACTCACTTACTTGTCACTCATGAGGGGACTTCACAAGTTAAGAGGGCAAAAATCGACCTTCTTCGTTCCCAATATGAAAATTTTTCTATGCAAGAGAATGAAACCATAGATGATATGGTTACTAAATTTACAAAGATTATTAATGGACTTTTTTCTTTAGGTGACGGGATTGACAATGACCAAAAGGTGAGGAAGATCATCCGTGCACTCCCTCCATCTTGGGAAGTCAAAGCCACTACTTTGAAGGAGCTCAATGACAAGGAAGAAATGGAGCTTATAGGTCTCATTGGGAATCTCAAGACCCATGAGATGGAAAGAAAAGCAAGAGAAGAGATGGCTCCTCCCAAAAAGAAAGCTATTGCCTTCAAGAGTTCTTCCAACCACTCCGACGACAATGATGAAGAAGAGGATGATGAGGATCTTTCTCTTCTTGTAAAGAATGTTCGGAGAATGTACAACAAGGCAAAGTTCCAAAATAGAAGGAGATGGCAAGGTAAAGAAGAGAAGAAAATCACTTGCTTCAATTGCCAGAAGCCGGGTCACATTGTTGTGGAACGTCCGGAAAGAGCCAAACCCTCCACCTCCAAGAAGCCGTTCAAAAAGAAAGCTTTAAAGGCTACTTGAGATTCGGAGAGTGAATCCGATGAGGAAGTCGACACCGCCAACATGCGCTTCATGGCAAATGAAAGCACAAGCAAGGTAACTCCCGCTACTTCCATTGATTGTGATCTATCCATGGATGAACTAGGAGAAGCTTTTGAAGAACTATCACATAACTATGATTTTCTCAAAAAGAAATATTTAAAAATGAAAAAGGAAAATGAATCTCTAAATCATAAAGTTTTCACTCTTACAAAAGAAAAGGAGGAATTGCTTTCTACTCTTGTTTCTACACAAAAAGACTTTGATAACTATAAATTTTCTTGCAAAGGTAAATTTCCACAAATTAATGAAAATGAAATTTCCGTGCTAAAGGAGAAAATTGATTCATTAGGAGTAGTTTTGAAAAAATGTGAATTTGATAAGAATAGACTAGAAGTTATGTTTCCTAAAAACAAGTCCCAAAGAAACATTCACATGCTATTCATGCTCATATTCATAAATCACAACCTTTACATCATGCCAAACACCCTAAACATGCCCACACTCTACACACACATCATGCATTCATGTATGGTAAAATCTTTTCATGCAAATATTGTGGCCGTAAAGGTCATTTGGTTAAATTTTGCTATGATAGGCTTAACGCATCGCATAATAATGTTTTGGTTCGGAATACTAACTTTCAAGGACCCAAGAAAGTTTGGTACCAAAGTCAACAAATTTGTTAAATGATGTAGGTACATTCCAAGGCCCAACGACGTAAAGGATTGTGGTATCTTGATAGTGGTTGCTCAAGGCACATGATTTGGGATATCAACAACTTTGCAACCCTATCAAGATACCATGAAGATGGCACCGTCACCTTCGGAGATGATGCCAAAGGAAAAATCATTGGTATTGGTAATGTTAAACTTGGTACATCTCCTTTAATAGAAAATGTTGTTTTAGTTGATGGCCTCAAGCATAATCTCCTGAGTGTTAGTCAACTTTGTGACAAAGGTTTTGATGTTGTTTTTGATAACATAGCATGTAGAGTTATTGATAGACAATCCAACACATGTATATTTTCCGGATTTCGTGAATGCAATGTATACATGATTGACATGTCTAATATGCTATGCAATGTTACTTATTTGAAAGCCCTCGATGATGACTCTTGGTTGTGGCATAGAAGATTAGGCCACATTTTTTTTGACCATCTATCTAGATTAAACAATAAGGAAATGGTGAAAGGTATTCCTTACTTGAACTTTGAAAAGGACCGCATTTGCGATGCGTGCCAACTTGAGAAACAAACCAAGTCCTCTTTCAAGTCAATCAAGAATATCATGACATCACGTCCCTTAGAGTTGATCCATATGGATTTGTTTGGTCCTACTCAAACCAAAAGTCTAAGTGGGAATCGTTTTGCTTTTGTTTTAGTTGATGACTTCTCGCGTTTTACTTGGGTTTTCTTTTTAGAACACAAAAATCAAGCCTTTTCATATTTTCAAGCTTTTAAGAAAAGAGTTGAAAAGGAAAAAGATTCTTCTATTTTAAGAATAATAAGTGATAGAGGTAGTGAATTCAATAACCAACCCTTTACCACTTTTTGTGAAGAATATGGAATTAAGCATGAACTATCTTATCCTAGAACTCCACAACAAAATGGAGTCGTTGAGAGGAAAAATCGGACATTACAAGAGATGGCTAGGACAATGATTAATGAATATGGTCTCCCTCATTATCTATGGGCCGAGGCCGTTAACACATCTTGCTACATATTAAATAGAGTTTTCTTATGCAAAAATACTTCAAAAACATCTTTTGAGATCTATTTTTCTAGAAAACCAAATGTTTCATACTTTAAAGTTTTTGGTTGTAAATGCTTTGTTTTGAATACTAAAGATAATTTAGGTAAATTTGATGCAAAGTCTTATGAAGCAATTTTTGTTGGTTATTCTAATACTAGTAAAGCTTATAGAGTTTTCAATAAGTCATCCTTGACTATTGAAGAATCTATACATGTAAAGTTTGTGGAATCTAATGTGTTTGTTAAGAATGTTGTAGAAATAGATTCCCTAAATGAAGACATGGAGAGAGTTACTTTGAAGGACTCACCTACTATTGAAGACATGGCAAAGGATGATGAAGGAAATAAAGTTCAAGAAAATGAGGTTCAAGGAAATGAAATTCAAGAAGTTGAAGTGGAGACTACTCAACCACTTCCAAAAGATTGGAGATACAATCCACATCATCCCAAGGATCTTGTTATAGGTGAAGTATCAAAAGAGGTAACTACTCGTTCTAAACTTCATGATTTTTGTGGACACTATGCTTTTATTTCTCACTTTGAACCAAAGAACATCCTTGTAATGTCCCTAATCTAATAATACAGTATTTTTATTTTTCTACAAGTATTTATTTTATTTTACTAGTTATTTTAGTACTATTTGCTAACTTGATTTATTATCATTATTAGTATTAGTATTATGTATGACTTGTAGACTCTTATTGCTTATATTTAATTATTTTAAATTATTATTAATGGGTATTATTATTATTTTCATTCCAAGCCTAATAAGCTCAAGCCCATTATCCTTTTCATTTCATTTCATTTTCTTTTTATTCTAAGCCCACATGAGCTAAGCCCACATGTCCAATATCTATTTTCTTATTTCTCCATATTTCTTATTTCTTTTAATTAAAGCCCAAAACCCATTATCATGAGACCCTTACCCATTAACCCTAAATCCAATCTTAATCCTAATTCAAATCTATAATTTCAAATCTAAATCAAAACTTTGAGATTTTTCTACAACTTTTCATTCCTATCTAGATTTCTAATCTAGCCAAATTAGAGTCCAGGTTCAAAACTTTGAGATTCTTCTACAACTTTCCATTCTTATCTAAATTGCTAATCTAGCCTAATTAGAGTCCAGGTTCAAGAAAAATCTCTTTGAGATTTTTAGCAACCTTCAATTCTTATCCAATCTTACTAAATTAAGCCATTTAAATTTAATTAGAATTCTTATTTCTAAAATATCTTATATTCTATATAAACACCCAAACCCCTTTTTCTCTTCTTCCTCAAGAGAAACCCAAATCCAACTCTCCCCACTCTCATCTTTCTTTACTCCTCCAAACTCTTTTTCTCTTCTACCTCCAAAAGAAAATCCTGGCCGCAACTCCCCTCTTCTCCGGCAAAACCCCCACCTGGTGGACCTCCTCTCCCTTACGGCAGTCCCCCATGGCCTGCAAACCACCCCGGAGCACCCGGATCTTCCCTTGGCTGGCTTCACAACAGCACCAGAACCCCAGCAGCCTAAGCTTCTCCTTCAGCCATGTCCAGCACTTTTCCTGCGGATCCCATTGCAGCCCTTCCTCTACATGGCCGTCGGCGACATTCAGCACACCAGGCCCTGTTCTCCCTCCTGCAGATCTGGACAGCAGCCCTGGACCTCTTCCTTGCCGCACAGCCCCCTCCCTTCCTGATGGCGCAGCAGACCAGCCCCCAGGCCAACCAGCAGTAGCAACAGCAGGTGGCAGCAGTTCAGCCGGCCTCCGACAGTCCCTTGGCAGCGCGGCGGCAGCCCGGAGCCCTGTCCCCTCGTTCCCGGACTCCACAGCAACATCTGCAGCAGCCACAACAGCGAGGAGACGGGCAGCAGATCAGTACACGGCCCAGGAAGAAGAGCAGCGCGCCAATAGACCCAGATTCAGCGCATAGGCGGCGAGCGATCAGGTCGTTCTCCCGATCCACGCCAGGCCGTCGCCGGAGACCAGCACGGTGACCTTCTCCAGTGTCTTGGCCACCCCCCCATACAGTCCGTTGGCGAGGAACGACACCACAGCGACCGCAGCAGCGACTCGCCCGGTAACGTGCAGATTCCCCAAGGTGAGTGTATTCTCCTCCTCCTTGATTTCCTCGTATTTATGTACATCGATTTAATTATATTTTCATGTGTACATGTACATAGATTATAGTAGTGATTGTGTATGTTGATATGTGTGCAAGAGAGGTTGTACTTACATGTTTTATTGTGTGGGAGAATAGACTTTTGTATATCTCTGATTTGTGTTCTGGCAGAGGTATTAGTCGACTAATACCTGATATTAGTCGACTAACACCTCTGTTAGTCGACTACACCCAGACCCCTAGTCGACTAGTACAGCTTCCAGGTTATATTGATTCTCTGTTTTATCTCTGTTAGTCGACTTGACATTATTAGTAGTCGACTAACAGTATGTATAGTCGACTTATACATAGCCCCTAGTCGACTAATAGATTGACCTGGGACTGTGTAACTTACTGTTTCTCTGCCAGTCGACTTGGCCTTCTTCCCTGGTCGACCAATCCCCCTGTTAGTCGACTTGGACCACCCTATTAGTCGACTAACAGTATGTATAGTCGACTTATACATAGTCCCTAGTCGACTACTGTTAGCCTGTCAGCTAGGTATAGTTTGTTTGTAGATTGTGGACTTCACCCATGAGTTGTGTAATGAATATAGATGGTGTATATGATATCGAGGGATATATATTATGAATGGATATATGATGGAATGACTTGACTCATCATGTTAGAACTTAGATGCATGTTTATGATATGTTGTGATACTGAGTGTTGGGATATCGTGATGGATCTTAATATGAGGAGGAATTGTGAATACTTATGAATCGGAGTTGTATGTTTGAGTGAGAGGACTAGTACTGGATATTGTTGAGGTATGTTGGAACAATAATTATTATATCTGATTGCTAGATGTATAATGGAACTAGATGATTATGGAACTATTGAGATTATGAGTTGGCTGTAATGACTTCAGAATGATCTGGATTTATGTTATTTACATTGAATGATGTCCAGTAATTAGACCTAACTTTATTAGTGGAGTATTTGAGGACATATCAGACATGACTGAATTAGTTGAGTGTGACTTAGATTGATTTTGAGTTGGAGGTTATCCAGAATCTATTTTCCTTATATTGGAACCTGACCTGTATTGAGATGAGATTGACGTTGTTGGAATTTGGGATTTGTTTAGATGATATATTGATGATGTTGAGTACCAAGAGTAGATAATCTAGTCCAGAAGTTATTTGAGGATGATTCCCGTACTTTGATACGATTCAGTATGTGTTGACTTGTTATTCATTTATTGGTAATGACTTAAGTGATGATTCATTCTGATATTGATGTAGACTTGTTATGATGTTAGAAACTAGATAAATTCAGTTGGCAGAGATTGAGTTATTGTGATAGTGACCTAGTATTCAGATTACTGGAAGTTACGGGGATATGATTGGTTGACTGTAACATCTTATACAGTTTTATTGTTCATCGTATACACGGTTACTGTTACTGTTACTGTTACTGATATTGTTCACCGTGTATACGATTACTGATTGATTATTACTGTACTGATATTGTTACCGTCCCGTAGCATCCCAGTAATTGAATGGCATGAGGTATTGATTGTGACTGATGGCATTACCTAATTGACTGTACACTAGACACCTTCCACGGGACCTTGACATATGACTGTATCACTGTTATTTGACATCTAATACTCTTGTACCCCCCTGTATCCATGTCCCATGCACTGTTGACCTGTTAATAGCACAGTCAAACCGGCGTCCGGCGGTTTGCCGCCTGGTGTCGGGATTGACGAGGATGTATCCCACAATCGTGCTAGCGTCCGGCGGATCTTGAAAGGAACTAAGTGCCATGTGGAGCAAAGTGCCACACCATACACATGGTGGGGGCCACCTCTTGAATCCACGGGGGCCACCTCTAGAATCCTGTTTCCCTCAGAGCAAAGTGCCACACGGAGCAAAGTGCCACACCATACACATGGTGGGGGCCACCTCTTGAATCTGTGGGGGCCACCTCTTGAATCTGTAGGGCTATCTATTGTACGTGACGTCTGGTGTTAGCGTGATATTGCATTCTCAGTGCCTATTAACATCCACACGCACTTGTATGATGATAACCCCTAGGATGCATGTTATTTGGTTCTCTTTCCCTATTCGAACAATGATACCCGCATATCGGAGTTCGGATGAGTTCTACTGGATGTGCGGGCTCCAGGGTGAACTGTCGGATGTTGTGGGACGCCGGTGGGAAAGTGATAAAGATAACGTAGAACATTACTGATTGTTATTGAATGAATTGAATGAACACATTGTGTTATACCCTGAATGGTTACCGTGCCTTATGACACATGACTGTATACATGATTGTAACCAGGACCACATGATTGTAACCAGGACCAGACTTATGACCAGAATTGGATACCAGTTTAGTGACATGTGATGGATACCTATTTGACATTGATTGCATATTTACAGTTGCGCCATTTGTCTGCTACCTGTATTCATGTTTTCATCATATGTGTTACTGTTCAGTTATTTATTGTGTTATTTAGTCTTTCTATCTGCAGTTGTTCTTACTATTATATATGCACATGGTTTCTTCTGCACGAGCTGTTTCCCCTTTACACACACACTCATTATGGTCGCGTTCTGACGACCCTGGGTTTGCACGTCCAGCTATTGGACGATTGTTTCTAATGTGCAGGTATTCGATAAGACGGTACGCTTTGCGAGGAGCTTGAGTCCTCTTCCTTTGATTCTGGTATACTTGCATTTTATTCTTGTTATTATTCTTTGTTCCTATATATCACCTTTGACTTCTGTTCAGCTGCCATTTTCTTCTTGTTGTTCATTGCTATCATGTGTAGTCTTATATGTATTATTGCAGTGGTCCTTGATTATTATAGTTCTGATTATAGCTTGTTCAGGTTACATTTTAGGCTTAGCGTATATACGTGGGGTATTTTTCTCGCGTATATACGTCGCCATAACGTCTCCGTATCTTTAGGATCGGGGCGTTACAGAGTGGTATCAGAGCCAGGTTCGACATAAAAGAGAACCTAGTTCCTACCTGTAACCTGAGACAGTTATATTGACACTGCAATATACATATACTATTCACGTGATAATATTGACTCCATTTGGAAATTGATCGTCCTCCCTTTGGAATTCCGTTCTTGATCTGTTGATATTCATGATTCCAACACTTCAATTAGAGTGATTTGGATGTCCATCTTGATTTCATCCTTCCTTCCTATTCATTCCTCCTGATTCTATCGCTTGAGATTGATTACTCCATGTTGAAGTTGGTAGCAGAGATCAGAGCGCGCAGCGGAATCGTGGTGTCTCAACGAGGTGACGTGGAAGCTTAT
Source organism: Agave tequilana (assembly GCA_038442645.1). Classification (NCBI taxonomy): domain Eukaryota; kingdom Viridiplantae; phylum Streptophyta; class Magnoliopsida; order Asparagales; family Asparagaceae; genus Agave; species Agave tequilana. The sequence continues at coordinate 124,443 of JAVJIF010005670.1, forward strand.
TTGTATTTCCTCTTGATTGTTGATTCTTTTATCATTCCCAGTTTGAAGCTTGTTTGTTTCTTCGTTACCTTGATTCTTTTACCATCCCCCGCTTTATTGAAATTTCGAGGACGAAATTTTTATTAAGGTGGGTAGAATGTAATGTCCCTAATCTAATAATACTGTATTTTTATTTTTCTACAAGTATTTATTTTATTTTACTAGTTATTTTAGTACTATTTGCTAACTTGATTTATTATCATTATTAGTATTAGTATTATGTATGACTTGTAGACTCTTATTGCTTATATTTAATTATTTTAAATTATTATTAATGGGTATTATTATTATTTTCATTCCAAGCCTAATAAGCTCAAGCCCATTATCCTTTTCATTTCATTTCATTTTCTTTTTATTCTAAGCCCACATGAGCTAAGCCCACATGTCCAATATCTATTTTCTTATTTCTCCATATTTCTTATTTCTTTTAATTAAAGCCCAAAACCCATTATCATGAGTCCCTTACCCATTAACCCTAAATCCAATCTTAATCCTAATTCAAATCTATAATTTCAAATCTAAATCAAAACTTTGAGATTTTTCTACAACTTTTCATTCCTATCTAGATTTCTAATCTAGCCAAATTAGAGTCCAGGTTCAAAACTTTGAGATTCTTCTACAACTTTCCATTCTTATCTAAATTGCTAATCTAGCCTAATTAGAGTCCAGGTTCAAGAAAAATCTCTTTGAGATTTTTAGCAACCTTCAATTCTTATCCAATCTTACTAAATTAAGCCATTTAAATTTAATTAGAATTCTTATTTCTAAAATATCTTATATTCTATATAAACACCCAAACCCCTTTTTCTCTTCTTCCTCAAGAGAAACCCAAATCCAACTCTCCCCACTCTCATCTTTCTTTACTCCTCCAAACTCTTTTTCTCTTCTACCTCCAAAAGAAAATCCTGGCCGCAACTCCCCTCTTCTCCGGCAAAACCCCCACCTGATGGACCTCCTCTCCCTTACGGCAGTCCCCCATGGCCTGCAAACCACCCCGGAGCACCCGGATCTTCCCTTGGCTGGCTTCACAACAGCACCAGAACCCCAGCAGCCTGAGCTTCTCCTTCAGCCATGTCCAGCACTTTTCCTGCGGATCCCATTGCAGCCCTTCCTCTACATGACCGTCGGCGACATTCAGCACACCAGGCCCTGTTCTCCCTCCTGCAGATCTGAACAGCAGCCCTGGACCTCTTCCTTGCCGCACAGCCCCCTCCCTTCCTGATGGCGCAGCAGACCAGCCCCCAGGCCAACCAGCAGTAGCAACAGCAGGTGGCAGCAGTTCAGCCGGCCTCCGACAGTCCCTTGGCAGCGCGGCGGCAGCCCGGAGCCCTGTCCCCTCGTTCCCGGACTCCACAGCAACATCTGCAGCAGCCACAACAGCGAGGAGACGGGCAGCAGATCAGTACATGGCCCAGGAAGAAGAGCAGCGCGCCAACAGACCCAGATTCAGCGCATAGGCGGCGAGCGAGCAGGTCGTTCTCCCGATCCACGCCAGGCCGTCGCCGGAGACCAGCACGGTGACCTTCTCCAGTGTCTTGGCCACCCCCCCATACAGTCCGTTGGCGAGGAACGACACCACAGCTACCGCAGCAGCGACTCGCCCGGTAACGTGCAGATTCCCCAAGGTGAGTGTATTCTCCTCCTCCTTGGTTTCCTCGTATTTATGTACATCGATTTAATTATATTTTCATGTGTACATGTACATAGATTATAGTAGTGATTGTGTATGTTGATATGTGTGCAAGAGAGGTTGTACTTACATGTTTTATTGTGTGGGAGAATAGACTTTTGTATATCTCTGATTTGTGTTCTGGCAGAGGTATTAGTCGACTAATACCTGATATTAGTCGACTAACACCTCTGTTAGTCGACTACACCCAGACCCCTAGTCGACTAGTACAGCTTCCAGGTTATATTGATTCTCTGTTTTATCTCTGTTAGTCGACTTGACATTATTAGTAGTCGACTAACAGTATGTATAGTCGACTTATACATAGCCCCTAGTCGACTAATAGATTGACCTGGGACTGTGTAACTTACTGTTTCTCTGCCAGTCGACTTGGCCTTCTTCCCTGGTCGACCAATCCCCCTGTTAGTCGACTTGGACCACCCTATTAGTCGACTAACAGTATGTATAGTCGACTTATACATAGTCCCTAGTCGACTACTGTTAGCCTGTCAGCTAGGTATAGTTTGTTTGTAGATTGTGGACTTCACCCATGAGTTGTGTAATGAATATAGATGGTGTATATGATATCGAGGGATATATATTATGAATGGATATATGATGGAATGACTTGACTCATCATGTTAGAACTTAGATGCATGTTTATGATATGTTGTGATACTGAGTGTTGGGATATCGTGATGGATCTTAATATGAGGAGGAATTGTGAATACTTATGAATCGGAGTTGTATGTTTGAGTGAGAGGACTAGTACTGGATATTGTTGAGGTATGTTGGAACAATAATTATTATATCTGATTGCTAGATGTATAATGGAACTAGATGATTATGGAACTATTGAGATTATGAGTTGGCTGTAATGACTTCAGAATGATCTGGATTTATGTTATTTACATTGAATGATGTCCAGTAATTAGACCTAACTTTATTAGTGGAGTATTTGAGGACATATCAGACATGACTGAATTAGTTGAGTGTGACTTAGATTGATTTTGAGTTGGAGGTTATCCAGAATCTATTTTCCTTATATTGGAACCTGACCTGTATTGAGATGAGATTGACGTTGTTGGAATTTGGGATTTGTTTAGATGATATATTGATGATGTTGAGTACCAAGAGTAGATAATCTAGTCCAGAAGTTATTTGAGGATGATTCCCGTACTTTGATACGATTCAGTATGTGTTGACTTGTTATTCATTTATTGGTAATGACTTAAGTGATGATTCATTCTGATATTGATGTAGACTTGTTATGATGTTAGAAACTAGATAAATTCAGTTGGCAGAGATTGAGTTATTGTGATAGTGACCTAGTATTCAGATTACTGGAAGTTACGGGGATATGATTGGTTGACTGTAACATCTTATACAGTTTTATTGTTCATCGTATACACGGTTACTGTTACTGTTACTGTTACTGATATTGTTCACCGTGTATACGATTACTGATTGATTATTATTGTACTGATATTGTTACCGTCCCGTAGCATCCCAGTAATTGAATGGCATGAGGTATTGATTGTGACTGATGGCATTACCTAATTGACTGTACACTAGACACCTTCCACGGGACCTTGACATATGACTGTATCACTGTTATTTGACATCTAATACTCCTGTACCCCCCTGTATCCATGTCCCATGCACTGTTGACCTGTTAATAGCACAGTCAAACCGGCGTCCGACGGTTTGCCGCCTGGTGTCGGGATTGACGAGGATGTATCCCACAATCGTGCTAGCGTCCGGCGGATCTTGAAAGGAACTAAGTGCCATGTGGAGCAAAGTGCCACACCATACACATGGTGGGGGCCACCTCTTGAATCCACGGGGGCCACCTCTAGAATCCTGTTTCCCTCAGAGCAAAGTGCCACACGGAGCAAAGTGCCACACCATACACATGGTGGGGGCCACCTCTTGAATCTGTAAGGCTATCTATTGTACGTGACGTCTGGTGTTAGCGTGATATTGCATTCTCAGTGCCTATTAACATCCACACGCACTTGTATGATGATAACCCCTAGGATGCATGTTATTTGGTTCTCTTTCCCTATTCGAACAATGATACCCGCATATCGGAGTTCGGATGAGTTCTACTGGATGTGCGGGCTCCAGGGTGAACTGTCGGATGTTGTGGGACGCCGGTGGGAAAGTGATAAAGATAACGTAGAACATTACTGATTGTTATTGAATGAATTGAATGAACACATTGTGTTATACCCTGAATGGTTACCGTGCCTTATGACACATGACTGTATACATGATTGTAACCAGGACCACATGATTGTAACCAGGACCAGACTTATGACCAGAATTGGATACCAGTTTAGTGACATGTGATGGATACCTATTTGACATTGATTACATATTTACAGTTGTGCCATTTGTCTGCTACCTGTATTCATGTTTTCATCATATGTGTTAATGTTCAGTTATTTATTGTGTTATTTAGTCTTTCTATCTGCAGTTGTTCTTACTATTATATATGCACATGGTTTCTTCTGCACGAGCTGTTTCCCCTTTACACACACACTCATTATGGTCGCGTTCTGACGACCCTGGGTTTGCACGTCCAGCTATTGGACGATTGTTTCTAATGTGCAGGTATTCGATAAGACGGTACGCTTTGCGAGGAGCTTGAGTCCTCTTCCTTTGATTCTGGTATACTTGCATTTTATTCTTGTTATTATTCTTTGTTCCTATATATCACCTTTGACTTCTGTTCAGCTGCCATTTTCTTCCTGTTGTTCATTGCTATCATGTGTAGTCTTATATGTATTATTGCAGTGGTCCTTGATTATTATAGTTCTGATTATAGCTTGTTCAGGTTACATTTTAGGCTTAGCGTATATACGTGGGGTATTTTCTCGCGTATATACGTCGCCATAACGTCTCCGTATCTTTAGGATCGGGGCGTTACAATCCTCGAAGCCGAGGGCGACTCATATTGGTTGCTAGCCATGCAAGAGGAGCTCAATCAATTTGAGCGCAACCAAGTTTGGCATCTTGTTCCTAGACCCCACGATAGACCAACAATTGGTACTAAGTGGATCTTTAAGAACAAGTTGGATGAGTCGGGAAATGTTATTAGGAATAAAGTTAGGTTAGTGGCCCAAGGTTACACTCAAGTCGAAGGTATCGATTTTGAGGAAACCTTTGCACCCGTAGCACGGCTTGAAGCTATACGGATGACACTTGCATTTGCTTCTTATAAAGATTTTAAACTTTTTCAAATGGATGTAAAAAGTGCCTTCTTAAATGAATTTATTGAAGAGGAGGTGTATGTTGAACAACCCCCCGGATTTGTTGATCCTATACATCCGGATTTTATTTTCAAACTTGACAAAGCTCTTTATGGTTTAAAACAAGCCCCTAGGGCTTGGTATGAAAGACTTTCTTCATTTCTAATTTCTAATGGTTTTAATAAAGGAAAAATAGATACTACTTTGTTTACAAAACATGTTGAAAATGATATACTTATAGTTCAAATATATGTGGATGATATCATATTTGGTTCTACTAATGAAAATCTTTGCAAAGCTTTTGAATCATGCATGAAGGAAGAATTTGAGATGTCTATGATGGGTGAGCTTAACTACTTCCTTGGTCTCCAAATCAAGCAAAGGAACGATGGGATTTTCATCAATCAAGCCAAGTACACGAAGGAACTTATCAAGAGATTTGGGCTTGAAGGGGTTAAGACAAGCAAAACTCCATGGCAACTACCACAAAACTTGACAAGGATGAACAAGGTATAAGTGTAGACATTAAGCTTTATCGTAGCATGATTGGTAGCTTGTTGTATTTAACGGCTAGTAGGCCGAATATTATGTTTTGTGTATGTCTTTGTGCTCGATTTTAATCGTGTCCTAAAGAGTCCCATTTGATTGCGGTAAAACACATTATTAGATGCCTTAAGGGCACAATTGAAATGGGTTTGTGGTATCCGAAGACCGGACAATTTTTCATGACGAGTTTTTCGGATGCCGACTATGCGGGTTGTAGAGTGGATAGGAAGAGTACAAGTGGAACATGTCAATTTCTTAGTAATTGTCTTGTTTCTTGGTCTTCCAAAAAGTAAAATTTGGTAGCCCTCTCAATCGCCGAGGCGGAGTATGTTGCGGCCCGAGCTTATTGTGCACAAGTTCTTTGGATGAAACATACTCTTCTTGACTATGATTTGCATTTTAACCAATTAAAATATTTTGTGATAATACTAGTACTATTCATATGATTAAAAATGCAAATCAACATAGTAAGACTAAGCACATTAACATTCGGTATCACTTTCTTAGAGATCATTTAAGAAAGGTGATATAGATATTAATTATGTTTCACCGATTTTCAACTTGCCGATATTTTTACAAAACCACTAGACTATGCTAGGTTTTCTTTTATTTGTGGTGAATTGAATGTTTGTGTTATGGATTCATGAAAATAAATTTTTTTTAAAACACTGTTTACCCTTTTTGATGTATGACAAAAAGGGGGAGAAAAAGTTAGTTTTGAGTTTTAAGTTTTAAGTTATAACAAGTTAGTTTTGAGTTTTGAGTTTTAAGTTATAACAAGTTAGTTTTGAGTTTTGAATTTTTGAGTTTTGAATTTTGAGTTATAAAAGGTTAGTTTTTGAGTAAAGAGTTTCTCTTATGTTTTGTATTCCTATGTCTCTCTTATGCCAAAATTCTTAGTTTCTACCTTTTATGTATATAGCCATTCATTTATATAGCATGATTTGAGGGGGAGCTTCCAAGCTCCTTTCCCATTTTTTTAAAATAACTCATATGTTTTGTCATCATCAAAAAGGGGGAGATTGTTGGCCCAAGGTTAGAATCAACCGGTTTTTGAGTTTTGATGATTACAAAACATATATAGTTATTTGTACTAATCATTTTTCTAGTGTTTAAGTGTGTTTCAGGGTTCTAAGGATTCATGTAGTGTTCTTCCCTAAAAGATGACTCATTTCGGGATCATTTGACTCAAGATGCCTCTATTCGGGTTCAAGATTTCAAACTATGCAACATTTCATGGAGAAGCCCTATTTGAAGACCTTATTGTCACCTAGAACCTTTGTAAGACTTAGTTTGTTAAAGAATGAGGTTATGTTAAGTTGGCTCAAGAAAACTCACACACACCATCATCTTTCAAAATACGGTTTTTATTTTGGGTATTTGATTTAGTTTCTTGTCTTGATGGTTTTACATGACTCAAATTATTTTACAATTTTTCATCTTATTTATATCATGTATACCAACCTTTATAGCATGATACTTAATCATATAGCCTTACAAATTTATTTTGAAATTTTTTCAAAGTTCAAAAAAATTTCCTAGAAAAAAACCTGTTTCAGGCCTGTCGGTCGACCGGATCCATTTCAGGCTTGATCAGTCGACTGAGCCTTATAGTCAGGGCGTGTACGTTTGTGCACATCTGTCGGTCGACCGGACCGGTCGACCGACTGAAAGCCCTTTGCTCTCGGGTTTTGTCGGTCGACCGGGCCAGTCGACCGACAGAACAAAGAGAAGTTTTTTCTTTGGCTGCCGGTCGACCGACCGGTCGACCGAGTCTAACGACTAGTTTGCCAATGGACAGTCGGTCGACCGGGCCGGTCGACCGACAGCCGCCAGCAGCCCCAATGGCTAGTTTTTAGAGATTTAATCATGGGATTTGATTGGGATGTTTTGATCTGATCTCTCTGAATTTTTGGGGGCTATTTCCTGACTTATTTGGCTAGCTATTATGATGATTAGATCTCCTCTAATCCCTATAAATAGAGGGGATTGGTCACTTGCAAAATACAAGAAAAATCCTATTGTTTTCAAGTTTCCAAAAAGAAAGAAAAGTTTTCAAAGGCTTTCAATTTTCAAAGTGCATTCTTGGCTACTAGTTTTCAGTTGTTTTTCAAGCTATTTAGTACTACTTTACAACTGAATTTTTCTCTACACTTCTTGAACCAAAATACTTCCTCATTCTATTAGGAGTTGTAAAGAGAAGTGTGTGGTCCTTTGTTGATCACCTTGTTACTTGTTGATCTTTGTGTTGAGATCCCTCTTGTGGAGAGGGTTGGATTGGTGGAGTTCGGTACTCCGGTCTTCGGTAGACCTCTTGTAATTTTCTCAGTGGATATAGTGGAAACCCTTCACGGTGGTGAAGGCGGGGACGTAGAGCGGTGGTTCGAACCTCGAAACAAATCCTTTGTATTTGCGATTGATTTTCTTATTGCTCTTTATTGCTCTACATTTCTATCTTGTGATATATCTTGTGTACACTTCATTATTGCATCCATCTCATTACTTGCATTTCCCGGTCTTTACTCATCTCAACAAGAAAGTAATTACGCGCCTCAACTCATAATCTAGAGGAATCAAAGAGGAGAAGTTTTAGAGCGCTTCACGGGGAATTCGGCTTCAATTTCTTGTTTTGAGTGACCGTTTGCATCATATATTCATACTTGTTTAAAAAGATCATTAGATTAGCATTAACACCTATTCACCCCCCCCCCTCTAGGTGTTTTTCAATCTTGTCTCGCAAATTCAGTTTTCATGACAAGGTCCCATTATGGGGAAGGATAGGCAGGGTGTAGGGAGAGAGGAGATAGAGGAGATGGAAGAAGGTAGCACAGAGATCGGAAGACAAAGGAGCAAGATGACGCATTGAAGAAGGCCAGACTAGCTCCCGGTCGACCGCCCGGTCGACCGGTGAATAAGGCCGGTCGACCGCCCAGTCGACCGGTGTGCATGACGTGCACAGGGTTAGCCCGGTCGACCATGGCATGGAATGGTTGACTGCCCGGTCGACCGACTGAAAGCAGGCTGCTCTCGGTTTGGGTCTGGTCGACCGCACGGTCGACCGTAGACATGGACGCATTTTGGCTTTCCTTTTGGGATTCGGATTCCTTTTCTATTTGGGATCGAATCCGGCTTGGGTTTCCTAAAACCCAGGGACTCTGTGGCTATAATAAGGGTTAGAGCCCTCATGTATTGTATCTCAGAAATCCCATTAAAAATCTCCATTGAAAATTCCTTGAAGAAGAAATAATTTGTAATTGATTGTTGAATCAATAAAATCTCTCTCCCATGCCCCGAGGACGTAGGCACGTTGCCGAACCTCGTTAAATACTGTGTTGATTACTTTTCTCTATTGTTTCTCTGTTCTTGTCGTGTTGGGTACGTCTTCGACTGCATCAGTCTCCGTCCGGTTGGCGGATTCCTCAAGGGGTTGTTGTCCTGCACGCAACAATTGGTATCAGAGCATCCCAGGTTAGTCATAGGATCGTGTGTTGATTCTAAGGGCATCAGTTGTTGTTTGGCAGAGATCGTGTGTCAATCTCAGAGCAGCGTTGGGACTGTTTGTGGGATCATGTGTCGATCTCAAAACAGCGTGTAGATTGCTCGAGGAATCAATTTGGAGGAGTAGATTTCTTCAGAAACTCTTCAAGGGTTTCATATGGAGGTAAAGATCCTATCTTTATCTAGTTTGTTTTATCTAACTCCGTTTGTTTCCGCATTGCTTTGAGGAATCAGTTGAGAAGATCGCTAGAGAAAGTATATCAAATCTACATCTGTTGAGGATTGATGTGGTGAAGTTCGACGGCAAGAACAACTTCGGTATGTGGAGGTGTGAGGTGATGGATGCGCTGACGGTATCAAACCTCGAAGACACTCTACGGTTAGAGAAGAAGCGTGCACCAACAACTAAAGAAGATTGGGATAAGATGAACAGAACAGCGTGTGGCTTGATCAGGTCTTGTTTGACACAAGACATCAAGTATCATGTGTTGCATGAGACATCTGCGAGGCAGCTGTGGGAGATCCTGGAGAAGAAGTATATGACGAAAAGCATAGAATCGCTATTGCAGTTGAAGAGTAAGCTTTATAGTTTTTAGATGCAAAGAGGATGCTCCATCAATGAACACATGAATTGCTACATGAAGCTTCTTACAGATCTAGTTAATATGGATGTGGAGACCAATGAAGAGGATAAGACGGTAATCCTATTGAATTCTCTTCCTAGGAAAGAGTATGAGACCTTTACTCTTACATTGATCAATGAAAGAAAATCTCTTAACTACAGTGAGGTGTCTGCTGCTCTTGTGAGTTATAAAGCAAGGAGACATGACAGATTGTCTTCTTCGGGGAACACAACAGTAGAGGCATTGGCGGTAAGAGGCAGGAGTTCCAATAGAAAGGGAAGAGATGATTAGGGAAGATCAAAGTCCAGATCAGGCTTAAGAGATCTGAAGAGGAATCAGTGCGCCTTGTGTAAGAAATTAGGGCACTGGAAAGTTGATTGCCTGAAAGCCAAAGGTAAGAAGATGGAGTCAAACACTGAAGCGAAGCTTGCACAGGCGGATGGAACAGATTCAGACTCATCGGTATCTCTCTCTGTTACTACTCCTACTGTTGATTACTCAGATAATACTGAGTGGATCTTAGATACTGGAGCCACCTATCATGTGTACCCAAACAGGGCCTGATTTTCTAGTTTTGAGAAGCTAGATGGATGTTACACGGTCATGGGTGATGATCATCCGTGTAATATAGAATGGATAGGTACAGTCCGTGTCAAGATGGTTGATGGGATAGTATGAGAACTGAAGGAGGTGAGGTATGTATTTCAACTCAAAAGGAATCTTATCTCTGTTGGTGCTTTGAAAGCATTGGGCCTTGTGATATCTATACGAGATGGTGTTCTCAAGATGATCAAAGGCTCAATGGTGGTGATGAAGGGCGTTCGCCGGAATAATCTCTACTACTTAAAGGGTAGTACAGTTACAAGTCAGGTGGAGACGTCTAGTTCTTCAGATGATGTTTACACAAAGGTTTGGAGGTGAAGGTCAGACAAGGAGGTGAAAGGTCTTTGCAAGCTCCTGCAAAGAAGGGATCATTGGAAGGTGTTGCTACCTGCAACTTGGAGGATGAACACAGCGTTCTGAATAAGAAGAAGGTAAAATTCAGCACCAGTACTCATCGCTGAGAAGGTCTTCTTGATTATGTTCACGTAAGCGTTTGGGGACCTGCTAAGACTGCATCGCTTGGAGGTCACAAGTACTTTGTCTCTTTTATTGATAATTTATCTAGGCATTGTTGGATATATCCCTTGAGACAAAGGTGTGAAGTCCTAGATATGTTGGTGAAGTGGAAAGGAAGAATGAAGAAGCAGACAGGTAGGAAGATCAAGGAGCTAGAGATTAGTAATGTTGAAAGATACACGAACCAATTCCTACGATTTGGCCAGAACACTGGTATTGGTACTCACTTCACAGAAGGTATACATTGGTTGGCTAAGGAAGTGAACCGTTCCTTACTGGAGAAGGTTTGGTGGTTGTTGTCTAATGCAAAATTAGACAAATCGTTTTGGGCTGAGGTGATTGTGTATGCTAGCCATCTCATAAATGGATTGACTGCGATAGGAGGTAAAACTCCATTGAAAATTTGGTCTGGGAAAGCTGCTCAAGATCATGGTTTGCTGCGGGAATTTGGAAGTCCGACCTACTTCAGTGCCAAAGATGGCATGGTAAATCCGTGAGCAAAGAAGTTTGTATTTTTGGGTGTCAAGAGAAATATGAAAGGCTACAGGTTATGGGTCCTCAAAAATAAGAAGATCGTGTTGAGTAGGCATGTCACGTTTGATGAGACTTGAGTGTTGAAGTCTACCGTCTCTCAGCAGGTGGAGAGGACGAAGACCAAGGAAGTATCGCAACGGGTGGAGGTTGATGCTACCCACCATCTCCAGTTGGTTCGGTATCAGTGAAAACTTCACCGGATGTGACACCGGGTAGAGATCATGTCGCCAGGGTTGATACTGAACAAGTTGAAGCCATTGATAAGAATGTCGAATTGTTTGCAGCCATTGGAACCAAGTTAAAACCACGCACGTGGGTAAAGAAGCATGAATCTTAAGCTTGTGACCGCGACAAGCTTAAGTTGAAGGCTGTTGTTCTCCATGACGGTAGTGAGGAGGTTCATATGACTTAGCCGAGAGGTTCGCTGCTGAAGATTCAGGTACAGGTGCTTGAGCTTGATGGAGCTCATTTGAATGAACTACGGTTGGCTTGATCCTTTAGGCAAGGAACGTAGGCAGCCATAAAGGCGCAGCCACATTTGGTGATGCTACCAGTATGAAGCTATTTGGGTTCTCGAGAAGCTGATTGAGACTTCACGTAGAGGTGGAGAGTTGGACTTCACGTAGAGGTGAAGTATTGTGATCTCGATGAACAGTTGATCTTCTAGTGAGAAGATGGTTAAGCTTGCATAGGAGGGGTGTGCATCCAGTTTGTTGAAGCCGATGATGGTGTTCGGTGTGCTCTACTCAGACTTAGTTAGACGTCAGCTGAAGACATGTAGACTGGATAGAGCCAGTCAATTGGAGAGTCAGTGTTGGCTCAATTCTTCGTAAGGTCATGAAGTTACTGAGTGAGAGACACGTTCGTTGGTCAGCTCGTAAGGTATTTCTTCTAAGGTGAAGTGATGGGAACTCATGTATGGTGCCTTCCAATTGGATAGCCGAGCTAAAGGTTCCAAGTCGAGATCGTTTGTCGATTTCGCCGAGATCGTGTGTCAATTTCGTCCGGAACGCTCAAGCCGAGATCGTGTGTCAATTTCGCCAGGTGATAGACTAGAGTTCGTTGGAGATCGGCTCAGATTTGAAAAATCTTCACTGAGATGGATAATTGTAAGGAGAGAGGAGATAGAGGAGATGGAAGAAGGTAGCACAGATATCGGAAGACAAAGGAGCAAGACGACGCATTGAAGCAGGCCAGACTAGCTCCCGGTCGACCGCACAGTCGACCGGTGGTATGTGCAGACGTGCACAGGGTTAGCCCGGTCGAGATGTGGCATGGAATGGTCGACCGTCCTGTCGATTGACTGAAAGCAGGCTGCTCTCAGTTTGGGTCCAGTCGACCGCACGGTCGACCGTGGACATGGGTCGGTCGACCGGCCGGTCGACCGACAGACGCATTTTGGCTTTCCTTTTGGGATTCAGATTCCTTTTCTATTTGGGATCGAATCCAGCTGGGGTTTCCTAAAACCCAAGGACCCTGTGGTTATAAATAAGGGCTAAAGCCCTCATGTATTGTATCCCAGAAATCCTACTGAAAATCTCCATTTAAAATTTCTTAAAGAAGGAATAATTTGTAATTGATTGTTGAATCAATAAAATCTCTCTCCCCTTGCCCCGAGGACGTAGGCACGTTGCCGAACCTCGTTAAATACTGTGTTGATTGTTTTTCTCTAATGTTTCTCTGCTCTTGTCGTGTTGGGTACGTCTCCGGCTGCATTAGTCTCCGTCTGGTTGGCGGATTCCTCAGAGGGGTTGTTGTCTTGCGCGTAACACAGGGCTCCTGCTTATGTCTGGTCAGTCCTATCTAGTTCTTGATTAGATCGGGCTGAGCTAAAGCTAGGGCTCTGATTATTCACAAATGTTACATATTTTATATCATATTTTCACATTTATTTTCATAAAACTCTGCTATTTAACATTTTTCTTGTCTAATGGTATGCATGTCTTTTATTAATGAAAAAGAAGAAGAAAAAGTCCAAAAGCCCAAATAAATTCAGATTTTTAATGGGATAAGTTTTCTCTAGCAAAAGATCAATGAAGATATTATGAAGATCCAAAGACCTAGAGATAATCCTATCAGAAGAATCTGGAACAACTGAACAGGAGAAATCTGGCACACAAAAAGCTAATCCAACAAACCAGGATTTGCCACTGAAATGAGGCAAAGGCCACATTTTCGCAGCAATCTTCTGGCCATTGGATCAGATATTTGATCCACGACTGCTGTGAATTTGGGACATTGGTCTCCTCTTATAAATACCCCACCATAGCAGAAGCAAATGACAGATGAAAAGTTCATATGTTAGGGTTCTTATTTATTGATTAGGGTTAATATTTACTTGTTATTTAGTTCTTTACAAGTGTAATCCTTTTTATTTTCTTCTTTTTTCTACATTTTGTTCAAGCTTAGATCCAGAAAGAAAGAGAGAAGGAGAGTGTGTAATCTGTAATTGAAAGTGACAAATCAAGGAGGATTTCTACTTTGCTTATCTACTTATCGTCTACTATTTCATTTCTCGGTATGTCTCCTTTATTTATTTGTTCATTTGTTTGCTTTAATTTAAATATGAGAAACTAACATCTTTTCTTGGCTCACTAATCTCTAACACAACTACGTCTAATTCTGATCGTGTAACACCTCATTCTTGAAATACATACTTGATACATGTTCTGATTTTTCAATGGTATTTTTAATTTTTCCCTATATTTATTTTATTATGTGATTATTTATATTATCAATTGGTATGAGATTCAGATTTTTGGTCTCAGAGACAGCCCTAATCCGAACCCGAGACCCGATCCTAATGTACTGCTTGATTTGGTCTTTCTAGCAGTCAGATTTGACCAAATTCATTTTTAAATATTATTTTTTAATATTTTAGATTTTTCGTAATTTTCTGAAATTTTTCTGAATTATTCTGCAAAATCTTCAAAATCGGTATTGATCAGTATCACCGATCGATTCTCAGATTTTAATTTAATAATAGAATTGAATTTTTGAAAACTATTTTCATATTATTCCTCAGAATTATATTTTCTATTTTATCACATTTCGGAGATTTTTCTGAATTAATCAAAATTCGATGATTTGGTGTCAACCGGTATCGCCAATTTCAGAATTTTGAATTTAAAAATAAGATTGAATTTCTTGAATCCTATTTCACCATGTACCTCAGTATAATACTTTCTATTTTTGAGAATTTTTGATGATATTTCTGAAGTTGTCCAATTTTGGCTGAATAAAATAATATTTGTGTTTTCTCAGATTTGAAAGTCTTGCTCGGGTATTTTCCTTCTCTTCTTTCTTTTCTTTCTCCTTTTCATTTCCTTTTTTCTTTTCTTTTTCTCCTTTTTCTCCTCCATATATTTTCCCCGAAATATCTCCCTCCACTCATTCTCTCTCCTCTCCTTCTCTCTCCAACCAGGACGCAACCCGAGCCCTAGCCCGGACGCGGGGCTCAGCCTGGCCCGAACGCGGGTCTCCCCTTCCCTTTAAATCTCTCTCATTTCTCTCTCTCTAACCTGTCTCTCTCTCTTTAATCTCACTTTTCCTCTCTACATAATCTCTCTCCCTTTCCCTAGCACAGTGGCCGACCACCACCACCATCACTCAGTACCGGCGACCACCTCCCACCTCCAGTGGACCCCTAGGCCAGTGGCCATCCTCTCCCCAAATTCTCCCTCCATCTCCTTCAACTCCATTAACACCACCATCTCCATCTTCTTCTCCTCACATTCACTATCACCATCACCACATCCACCACCACATCCATGCACAACCACCTCTCATCTCCTCCTCCTCCTACCTCCCTCTTCTTCAATTTCACCATTACTATCACCAAAAACCCCACCACATCTCCTTCAATTTCTCAAATCCACCACCACCTCTATCTTCTCCACTCAATTCCCACCACCACCACCACACCACCACCAAAATCATCACCTTATACTCACCACCACAACCCCCCAACTACTCCTCCTCCCATCTCCTCAAATTTCACCATCACCACCACCTAAACCACCACCCTCTTCCACCTCCAGCTTCACCACTAAAATCATCTTCAAACTTATCTCCTCCTCCAAAATTCAATCATCACGAAGAAATCATCACCACCCCTTTCACCTTTCTCTCCCTCTAATTTGGTTGTCTTCCTCCCAAGGGCCGCACACGCGCGACCAGGGTGAGGCAGCCCCAGGTCGTAGGCCGCTGGCCTTGCGTTTAAGGGTTGCTTCTCTCTCTCTCTCTTGATTTTCTCTCTCCTTTAACTTTCTCTAGATTTTCTCTCTCCTCTCTCTAGTTCTCTCTCTATATTTACTTAATATATTTGATCGCGTTGGTATTTGGAGTTTTCAGGATTTTACGATATATTCTGAAGATATTTTAGACCAGTATTCTCGCTTTGTTGGGTACCCCACTTTGATAGGTGTCTTGTATTTAATATTGTATTCTATAGACATGTAGATTTGTGACCGATGTGATGTATTTTGTATTGGTGTGGCGATCGCGTGTAATAGTGTAGTTTAATACTTATACATGTATAATGCTTATGATATTGTTCTATTACTATGCTTGGCAAACCCTTTGCGATCTTTAGCCTTTGAGCTCAGCCTCCAGGCTTAACCGCTTGGTGGTTCTCTTGATTGCTATTTATATATTCATGTGTGGTACTAACATTTTGTGCAGGTACTCTGGCCTCCGGACCAAACCATTGTGCGGTTTTATACTATAACCATCGTGTTTTTCCTCTCTGAGGTTTATTAAAGTCCTTTAGATTTTCTATATTTTACATCTGGTAGGCGGACCTAGCATTCAGCACTTTATAGCTAACTCCATTCGAGCGTAATTACTCCGTGAGCACGGCTTCGCGACAAGCTATAGTATAGTGTTCATACGCTCGCTTCGCCATATGCATTTACCTGCGTCGCAAGTAGTAATCACGTAAAGCGTGATGGCGTCTAGTGTTGTATGTTAGCTTCACTCCAGTTTTACTTAGCTCAGCTTGGATGTTCGCTTGATTGCTTACCCACTTGCCTGCTTGATAGTTTAATTGATTCTTTTCTTGATGGTTGTGAAGAGCTTGAAATAATTACTTATACTATTTCCCAAAAACTGTATTTTGTGTGGTATTCGTACTGATCTCCTGTATCAATACCATTTTTTCATATTATTATGTGAGAGTTAATATCTGCTTTGCTTATCACTTGTCATCCTTTCACTTTATTTGTTAACACTTATCACGTTATCACCTTCCTGTTAACACCTGACACCTGACATGTTATCACCTGGCAAATGCATGTTATCACCTCGCACCTGCATGTAATCATTTAACACCTGCCATGCTTAACACTTGATTCATGATTATCAAATTATGGGAATGTAATAATTGATAACCAAATATACCCCTATTAGTCTTGTTGCTCTTGTACTTTTGTACTACCGTATTCTTGTACCTGCCTCTCATGCTCTTTTTATTCTAAAAAATTGATAATTATAATAATCTGTAATAAAAAGGGTAACTTATACCAGGTCGGGGGAAATTGATGAACTCCAATCGGTGAGTATGTTTACAATAGTATTAGGTATGTTGTGCAACTAAAACTTTGATTCTACCGTGGGCCTCCAAGTGCTCCACGGGGTGTGCTGACACCCTAATTATTATACCGCTTCCCAGGGCATATAATAAGACCCTTACCTCTGATTCGCCTTACAATAGGTTTCGCATCAGTAACGGAACATCCTGGGCTATGGTCATGGGTATGCACTGGACCTATTGTAAACATAACATGATTTCTCCAACAGTTTTCAATAACCAACCTCGACTTACTTATATATGGATGTATGTGGATTGGAACGTATGCCTGATCAGTTACATATTTTGCATATACGTTGTCACCTTACCATACTTTTTAGTTAATAAATCCTATTAATAAGTCTTCTTCTTCTTTGTTTAATGTAGGCCTAATTGCTAAAAGAAAGGAAAGAGAAACAAGTCCAAAAGCCCACCAAATTCTGATTTAATTCAGAATAAATTCGAAATCAAGGAATCAGGGCAAAATCTTGTCATATCAGAGAGGTTGAAAACCAGTTGAAAGAATCCTCCCAAATCAAATGGTTGAAGCCAACAATCAAATGCTGTTTCGTCAAATCCTGGAGCAGAAACGAGAAAACCAGAAGAAGATACAGGAGAATCATCAAACCAGAGAGCCACCCAATTGGGTGTGGCCAACTGGCCACACCAGGGCCGCGATAACGCGGCTAGGGCCGTGTTTTCGCGGCTTTGTTGTGTCAGTTGGGGGAGCGTTTGCTCCCCCAATCTTCTCAGGATCTCCCCCCTCTGGTTTTTCCCTATAAATACCAGTTTCAACAGAGCAAAAAGGAGCGAAGACTAGGATTAGAATTTTTGTTTATACTCTAAGGTTTAGGCTCTTTGTTAGATAGTTCAAAAGTTGTATTTTTGTTTTGTAATTTGTAGTTCAGTACAAATACCTGTGAGAGAGAAATTGAGTGCTTGTAACTTGAAGATTGAAGTGACATCAATTCAAGAATCGAGCTACATTTTCTTCCACTCATTTTACGGTATGTCTTGCGTTATTTACTTGCATTTTTCTTTGTCTTTCATGAGTAGCTAAATCGGCTTTCTGGGCTCACTATTGTACCTCTCTCCAATTCTTCTTCTCTTCTGATTTTAATGAAAAAGACCCAATGAATCATTTGCATGCCTAACTTAAAGTCTTTCTTCTTGAAAGTGTTCTAGAAGGCACATGAGGATGGGTTTGGATTTTTAAACTCCTACTTCTTTTAAGAACGTCTCTTGAACTTGTTTTTATCTCATATTTAAATTTCTTGATGATTTAACATTCGATTCAAGACGGTTTCTTAAAGAAAAGAGTGAACTTTTCCAACCATCTTATATGCTTTACTTCAAACTTTCTAAAGTCAACTTTAAGTTTTGCCTATGATCAAGTTGAGGCACTAAGGATTCCAATAGAAGAATAAACGGTTGAGTAGTGAGATAGTGAGCCCAGATTTTCTTCTTTATTAAAATCAACCAAACAATTTTCAAGCTTTTTAAATCACCTTCTCCAAAGCCTTCTCCAAAGTTGCAATTTCTCTTTTAATCATCTCCTTCTTTTCATTCTCTTTTCAATTAAAAAACAAACACTATTCTTTGTTACTAAACAAAACACCGAAAAGCTTTCATCGCATTCCTCCTCGTGGACACGACCCTTTAGCCACAAGCTACACGGTAAATCTCTTAACTCTTTGAATTTGCAATCAATTTTTGGCGCCGTTGCCGGGGAGGGAACGGTGTATTTATTTTTTAACAAGTTTGGTGTGTTGTTTCAGGGACTTGAAGATTCAGATCTAACATTCAAGCTTTGCAAGAGAAGACTTGTAAATTCTGTGTCTATACTCTCGAAAGTAGGAAATAGAATTTCAAGAAATTGCGTTGCAAAAGTTAAAAATTTCGTTGGACTACTAAAACTCTTTCTTGCAGGACATATTGTTCGCAAAAAATTAAGTTTTTGTACGTTATAATCTTACTATATCTGCTATCCACCATCCCTGTTTTAATTCAACAGTAATTTGAGTGATTGTTAATTGCTTAAAAAATGTTTAGATTTACATTCTAGGCATTTGTCTAATTACGTTTATTTTATAATTACTGTTGAAGAGAGCTGGAGACAAGGTACGTATGCATAGCATATAGTTTAGGAAACATTCTTAGGTGATATTTTTGCTTTTGAATGTTACTTTTCTGTATCTTGCACACTTCGCACAATTAACTCTAAGGGCAAAACCCAATTCAAGATAAGGTGGGGGAAGTCATTACCCTTCTTTAGACCACAAACCATCTCCAAGCACGCACAACCTAAGCCTAAGTAAAATCTGATAGACGTTGGCCTTAGGGACATCTCGAACTCACTAGGAGATTATCCTAAGGGGGAAGGTATTGGAATTTGACTCCTGTCAAATCAGTATTTAGGAAGGGGATTGAGGGCCGAAAGCCCGAAGGTTGGTAGTTACTTAATTAAGGAACGTCTTTGATGGATAACCTCCCACCAATCTTGCCCTGACCTGGCTGATTAGCTTGTGGTCAAAGTCTACATTATACCTCCTGTGGACAATCAACCAGTTAGGAGTTATCTAGGTCGAGGTTACCTTAGATTAGGCTTAGTTGATTACTCTTGTTAACTGTTGGTAAACTTGTTTGTGATTGTGATTGTGTTTGTTTATGCAAGTGTGGTCAAGAGACCCTAATTCATCTAGGTTGACTAGAAACACATCACCACCCAACTTTGAACCAAGACCAGATCCGGTAATGGCTCAATCAACATCATTGCAGGATAGGTTCTATCCCATTAGAACCTCACTTTCATCTTGCATTCTACTTCATCGGTTAGTGAATACAATTTTGAGCTCAAGCCTCAATTCATCAACACACTCCCCAAGTTTCACGGCTTAGAGTCTGAAGATGCTTACTTCTTCATAAGAGAATTTGAGGAAGTATGTCTAATGATGAAAATCTCACACCTTGTAGATGATGTTATTAGGTTGAGATTTGTCCCTTTCGCTCTTAAGGACTTAGCAAAGAAATGGCTTTACCGCTTAGCGGCCAGTTCGATCAGATCTTGGGATAGTTTCATCAAGGTCTTCTTGAAGAAATTCTATCCAATTCATAAGACCGCTCTCATTAGGAAGACCATCATGCAATTCAAGTAAGAACCGAGTGAACCGTTCTGGAGGTACTTTGAACGCTTTAAAAACATCCTTGTCCAATGTCCACATCATGAATAGAGAAATGGCGACAATGCCAAATGCTTTATGACGGTTTAGACTATTCTACCAAAACCCCCTTAGAAAGTATGTGCCAAGGGGGATTCTTGCAGAAGGATGAAAATGAAGGATGGAATTTGTATGAAAACCTAGCTGAAAAGACCATCCAATGGGAACCTACTAGTGAGACCTCTAGGAATCCAAACTCGATCTCTTCAAAAGGAGGTCTCCATTCTATCAAATCATCCATTGCTAATGAGGTTAAGTTAGCTAACCTAGTAAGAAGACTGGAAGCTCTAGAAACGAAGGAACCAAGTCTAGTCAATCAAGTCAGCCCAAACTAATTTTCAACTCCGGGCTGCACTTACTGTCAAGCCATGAATCATGTGTTCGAGGAGTGCCCTGTGTTTCAGGCTCAGCAACAATACCATGAATCGATGAATGCGGCCTTTGTAAGGCTGAACAATAATTCTTACGCACCAACGTACAATCCTGGCTGGAGAAATCACCCTGATTTCTCATGGAGCCAAAATAACAATGACCATTCACGATCAAATCATGCTAGCCACTTCCATCATGCCAATAATTCTTCCAATCATCAACCCAACTTTTCCAATTTCCATAATAATTCTCCCAACCATCCACCTAACTTTTCAAACTATCAACAAAACTTTTCCAACCAAGCTCCACAATCCTCCTTCCAGAATCCTCAACTAGAAAGGAGAATGACTGACTTTGAAAGAAACATGAAAAGATACATGAAAAATCAAGATTCTCTCATGCAAACTATACAGAGGTTAGAGGTTCAAATGAGCCAACTAGCCACTCCACAGAATGAGAGACAGAAGGGTACCCTGCCTAATCAGCCAATAACCAATCCTAGGAATTCTCAACAAGCTCATTTGGCTAAGGGTCATTCATTAAATCAATGTAATGTTGTTCATACATTGAGGTCAGGAAAGAGAGTTGATAATCAAGTGTCAATGCCAACCAATCCCATTCAGCACAATCACAATCAAGCATCCACCTCATCTAATCTAAATCCTTCCAATTCTGACGAATCTGAAAAAGATAAGTCAACCAGTCAAGTGCACCAGCCTATAGTACCATTTCCTAATAGGCTGAAAAACAACAAGTAAAATCTACACATGGACAAGATAATTGAGATATTTAATCAAGTGAAGATAAATGTGCCACTTCTTGATGCCATCCAACAAGTCCCTTCCTATGCTAAGTTTCTTAAGGACATGTGCACCAAGAAAAGAAAGACTAATGTACCAAAAAAGGTCTTCTTAGCCACTAACATTAGTGAGCTACTATCGGGTCCGATCCCTGTCAAGTACAAGGATCCAAGTAGTCCCACCATTGCCTGCACAATAGGACAAGCCGAGATTAGTCGTGCACTTCTTGACTTGGGGGCAAGTATCAACTTGCTTCCATTCTCAGTTTATCAACAACTCGGGTTGGGCGACCTTAGTCCAACTCGAGTCACGATCCAACTGGCTGACCGTTCAGTAAAAGTTCTAAAAGGGGAGATTAATGATGTCCTGATCCGGGTAGGGGAGTTTATTTACCCTGTCGATTTTATAGTTCTGGAGACACAACCTGTGTCCACCTCCAATCATAGGGCTCAAACTCCTGTTATCCTAGGGCGACCATTCCTTGCTACTGCCAATGCCACCATCAATTGTAGGAATGGGTCCATGAGGTTAACCTTTGGGGATATGACTAGAGAAGTCAATGTCTTCAATCTAGGAAAATAACCCCGCGATCTTGAGGACCAAACATTTGAAGTCAACCTAATTGAGAACTTAACAAGTAAACATAGGGAAGAATTGAAACTAGAAACTGAGTGTGACTTCGGGTTAGAGTCTGACGACTTTAATCTTGATCAGGTTATAGATTCTGATGTGAATTAGGCCTCGAACCCTATTTTACCAATAATGGAGCCAACAAATTTGACTAGTCCTTCCAACCAGCCTTCCTCTTCCTTAGAATTGAAAGCCTTACCTGCGCATCTCAAGTACGTCTATATAGGCGAACAAGAGACCTTTCCTGTCATCATTGCCTCCCATTTAAATGATAGGGAAGAAGAAGATCTTAAAGCAATTCTAAGAAAACATAGGAAAGTCATTGGTTGGACTATGACTGATATAAAGGGATTAAGTTCGACCATCATTCAATATCGCATTCATCTCAATGAAGATGCCACACCTAAAAGAGACCCGCAACGTAGGTTAAACCCTATAATGCAAGAGGCTGTTCATGCTGAAATTGTAAAACTCTTAGACAATGGGATAATTTATCCCATTTCTGATAGCCAATGGGTCAGTCCTGTCCATGCGGTTCCAAAGAAATCCGGTTTCACCGCAGTGGAAAACGAGAACAAAGAGTTGGTCCAAACTCGACTTCCCACGAAGATCCGAGTTTGCATTGATTATAGGAAGCTTAATGCTGCAACTCGTAAGGACCATTTTCCACTTCCCTTCATTGATCAAATGCTTGAACGTTTGGCGGGTCACGAGTATTACTGCTTCTTAGACGGTTACTAGGGGTATAATCAGATCCCTATTGCTCCTAAGGACCAAGAAAAGACTACGTTCACATGTCCATTTGGGACATTTGCTTATTGTCGAATGCCTTTCGGCTTATACAATGCCCCAGCAACGTTTCAACGTTACATGTTGAGTCTTTTCTCTGATATGGTAGAATGATTCTTAGAGATCTTTATGGATGATTTCTCCATCTACGAAGATTCATTCAATCAATGTCTCCACCATTTAGAACTTGTCCTCCAATGTTGTGCTGAGAAAAATCTGACACTGAATTGGGAGAAATGCCACTTCATGGTAAAACATAGAATTATCTTGGGTCATGAAATTTCCAAGAAAGGAATTGAAGTGGACAAAGCTAAAATTGAGGTTATTGCAAAGCTTCCATGCCCAAATGCGTTAAGGACATTAGATCCTTCTTAGGACACGCTGGTTTCTACCGAAGATTTATCAAGGATTTACCAAAATTGCTAGGCCCTTGACTAATCTGTTAGCTAAGGATGTGTCCTTCACTTTCGATACTGAATGCATGAATTCTTGGGAGAAACTTAAGAGAGAGCTTATTTCTGCACCAATCATATCTACTCTGGATTGGTCTAAGCCGTTCGAAATCATGTGTGATGCTTCCGATTTTGCCATAGGCGCTGTCCTAGGATAACGCATTGATAACAAGCAGCATGTGATTTACTACTCTAGTAGGACCTTCAACGATGCTCAATTGAACTACACTACGACTGAAAAGGAATTCTTGGCAGTAGTGTTTGCCTTAGAGAAATTTCGTCCCTACCTATTAGGGTTCAAAACCACCATTTTCACCGATCATTCTGCGCTTAGATACCTCATGTTGAAGAAGGATGCCAAGGCCCGACTCATTCGTTGGATCCTCCTTCTTCAAGAATTTGATTTTGAGATTTGAGACAAGAAAGGCGTAGAAAATGTCGTTGCTGACCATCTCTCACGAATCCCTAATTCTCCATGCAACGAATTACCCATAAATGAGGATTTTCCTGATGAAAATCTCTTAGCTATCTCTAGGGAACCTTGGTTTGCTGATATAGTGAATTACTTAGTTACAAACTAAACTCTGTCTCATTGGTCCAAAAACGATATATACCGGTTCTTATCCCAAGTCCGGTATTTCTTTGGGAGGAACCGTATCTTTTTAAGTATTATTCTGACCAAATTATTAGGAGATGCATTCCCGATGAGGAGGTTAAGAGTATTCTATTCTTTTGTCACGAACTTGCATGCGGTGGACACTTTGGTCCCCGCAACACTGCTGAAAAAGTGCTACAAAGCAGGTTCTATTGGCCCACTTTGTTCAAGGATGCGTATGAATTTTGCTGCCAAATGGTAGGAAGGATCTCAAAACGAAATATGATGCCCCTCAACCCAATTCTAGAAATAGAACTCTTTGATGTTTGGGGCATCGACTTTATGGGTCCATTTCCTAATTCATTTGGAAACCAATACATATTGGTTGCTGTGGATGTGTCCAAGTGGGTAGAAGCCATTCCTTGTAAAACTAATGATAACAAAGTTGTCAAAAAGTTTTTGAAAGAGAACATTTTTTCACGCTTCAAAACCCCTCGTGCTATCATCAGTGATAATGGCACTCACTTTTGCAATAGATCCTTTGAAGCTCTTATGCAAAAGTATGCCATAACTCACAAGTTGTCCACACCTTATTATCCTCAAACCAGTGGGCAGGTTAAGGTCTTCAATAGACAAATCAAGTTTATCTTGGAGAAAACTGTGAAGCAAAACTGAAAAGATTGGTCCATCAAACTTGTAGATGCCCTATGGGCCTACAGGACCGCTTTCAAGATGATTCTAGGAATGTTTCCTTATAGGTTAGTCTATGGTAAAGCTTGTCACCTGTCCGTTGAGTTAGAGAACCGGGCCTTATGGGCAATCAAGCAGTTGAATTTCGACTTGATTAAGACCGGTGACCTTCGGAAGTTACAAATTTCTGAATTAGAGGAGTTAAGAAATGAGACCTATGAAAATTCTAGGATCACTAAAGATAGAGTTAAGATTTTTCATGATAAACACATCATAAGAAAAACCTTTGTCTCTGGACAAAAAGTCTTACTCTATAATCTAGGCTTCATCTTTTTTCAGGAAAATTGAAATCAAGATGGACTGGGCCATTCGTTGTAAAAATCGTGTTTCCACACGGTGCAGTTGAGATCAGTGACACCAAGAATGGAAATGACTTTAAAGTAAATGGTAACGCCTTATACCTTTCTTGGAATCGGTGCCGGTAAATGAAACGGCTATGGGTCTTTTTAACCCCGTGTATCGGTAACTTCCCTCTTTTTCATTTTATTTTATGCATCTATACATTTCTTTCATACATTGGGGACAATACATGAGATAAGTGTGGGGGAGGGTTAACATGACTAATATAACATCAAAAAAATAACAAAAAAAAACTTTTTGAAAGGTTAGAACAATATTTTGATATATTTTTTGTAAGAAATTAAGTCAATTTTAAGGAAAAGGAAAATCATAATTAGAATTTCTTATACTTGGTCAAAGTCAGATAACTTGTTTGATATTTAGGGTTAGAAAGAAAATTTGTGAAAGTAATTTAGTCTTGATATTTACCTTGATGAAATATGCACACTAAATACACTTACACACTTAGGGTTTAAAAATAAAGACTCTTATGCATTATAAAAAAATATATGTAAAAAAAATAAACAAATCTAATTATTGATTAGCTAGGTGCTTTGGCCTAAGCAAGCCTTGGTATTTATGCAAAAGATAATTAGATAAGTTTGAATATATATATATATACATATATATATATATATACATATATATATATATATATACATATATATATATATATATACAAATATATATATATATATATATATATATAGAAAAATGTATATCAGCCTGCAGCTGAGAGAACTCTGTCAGCCTGCGGTGACGTGGCTCAAGATTGAAGCGCCACTAACTTGCGGCCCGCTTATAGGAAGAAGTTAAATTACTAGATACCCCTTATGAAAAGCTATTATGTCGGTGAAAGACAGTGGATATGTATAGTTTATTATATTTTTATATTTTATATATTTTTTTCTTCATTTCTGACTGTTGTCTGTTCCTCCTATGAACTATTAAAATATTTTTATATATAGTATGCGATCCTGGACTGCGACTATGGTCGCATTATCGCGACTATGGTCGCAGTACTTAACGAGAGCGATAGTATAATCGCAGTTTACGTATTTATTTTATATATTTTGTTCTTAATTTCTGACTATTGTCTGATCCTCCTATGAACTATTAAATTAGTTTTTACATATAGTATGCGATTCTGGACTGCGACTATGGTCGCAGTACACTCTACTGCATTTTTTCTTGATGAATTTTTTTTGCTAAGTTAAATGTAATAACGGTGAATAAGTACTGATTCTATAGTCGCAGTTTACGTATGTTTTTATATGTTTTGCTTATAAAGTATGAATTATTTTACTTATTGCATGCGTAGTAGCACTGCGACTATGGTCGCAGTGTTTAAGAACAGTAGTCGCAGTTTGATATATAATTAAAAGAGCTTATAAGTTAATCTAGTGAGAAAGAGACCTAGCACTGCGACTATGGTCGCAGTGTTTAAGAACAGCAATCGCAGTTTGATATGTAATTAAAAGAGCTTATAAGTTAATCTAGTGAGAAAGAGACCTAGCACTACGACTATGGTCGCAGTGTTTAAGAACAGCAGTCGCAGTTTCATATATAATTAAAAGAGATTAAAAGTTAATCTAGTAAGAAAGAGACCTTACAAAAAAAAACAGAATTAAAAGCTTTTAAAAGAAGATAAAATAAAATCCTAATCCTCGTCATTATCACCATCATAAGCAGATTCGTCGTCTTCATTCTTCTGCTCTTCCTGTTCATCACTTATTTCCTCATCATCTTCCTGTTTTGAGGTTTTTTTGTTTCACCGATAAACTCCCAGAATGGATCGTCTCTATCAAGTTCTTCGTCTGACCCGTTGCCAGAAAGCGAGCCTACAGCATCAGAGGACATGCTTTCATCAAGCATGCCTCCGTCAAGTGACAGAGGAATAATGTCTTCTTCACTAACCCACATGAAATCTTCATTATCCTCATGAATAGGAGGATCAGTTAATACATTATTTGATGTAGTGAGATAGTCAAAAGGAGTGAAGTCAGACTGGTATCAGATTCACAAGAATATCCTGAACAAAAAGGACCGGTGGAGGAACGATTGAAGTTGAAATCTAAGTGTTCAGAGGAAGAAGATGGGGAAGACATGATTCAAGAATGAATTGTTTTATGGAAGTTTTTTGAAATCAAATTGAAAAGGAAGAGCAAAAATATAGTTTTCAGGTATGAGATAATATATTAGTTACAAGCATTATATAAAGGTCAATATTGTGGAAGAACATGAATAGTAATAATAATTGTTACAGGTGAGGGTTGAGTATGGTAGGAAGTGGTAAAAAAAATTAAATATTTAATTGAAGATTTATTGCGGGAGAATCCGAAGAGTTTCTTTTTGCCAGAGGTTTAATGCTTGAAGTAGAAGTTAACTTTTTATAAAATTGTTTGCCTATATCTTTAGATTACGTATGGTGCACATCTTTCCTTTTTTCTAGACTGTTGTTGTATCATGATAGAAAGAATATTAATTACTTTCATTTAATACATAAGGCATGCGAAAGAAGATTGCGACTTTGGTCGCAGTATTGAAGGAGGTCGCATTGCTGTACGATAGAATGCGTTCCTTTATCGATATTAACATTATTGCATCTCTTTTTTCTAGACTGTTGTTGTATCATGGTAGAAAGAATATTAATTACTTTCATTTAATACATAAGGCATGCGAAAGAAGATTGCGACTTTGGTCGCAGTACTGAAGGAGGTCGCATTGCTGTACGATAGAATGCGTTTCTTTATCGATATTAACATTATTGCATCTCTTTTTTCTAGACTGTTGTTGTATCATGGTAGAAAGAATATTAATTACTTTCATTTAATACATAAGGCATGCGAAAGAAGATTGCGACTTTGGTCGCAGTACTGAAGGAGGTCACATTGCTGTACGATAGAATGCGTTCCTTTATCGATATTAACATTATTGCATCTCTTTTTTCTAGACTGTTGTTGTATCATGGTAGAAAGAATATTAATTACTTTCATTTAATACATAAGGCATGCGAAAGAAGATTGCGACTTTGGTCGCAGTACTGAAGGAGGTCGCATTGTTGTACGATAGAATGCGTTCCTTTATCGATATTAACATTATTGCATCTCTTTTTTCTAGACTGTTGTTGTATCATGATAGAAAGAATATTAATTACTTTCATTTAATACATAAGGCATGCGAAAGAAGATTGCGACTTTGGTCGCAGTACTGAAGGAGGTCGCATTGTTGTACGATAATGCGTTCCTTTATCGATATTAACATTATTGCATCTCTTTTTCTAGACTGTTGTTGTATCATGGTAGAAAGAATATTAATTACTTTCATTTAATACATAAGGCAAGCGAAAGAAGATTGCGACTTTGGTCGCAATACTGAAGGAGGTCACATTGCTGTACGATAGAATGCGACTAGGGTCGCAGACGTTATAGCGACAAGTGACTGCGACTGTGTCGCAGTTGTCATATAAAATTGAAAGTTATTCCAGATTAGAATTAAAAAGGAGTATTTTTGTCAATTTGTTTCACGATTGTTTAGGCGGGATCTTTTTTAATTTTTTTGGCGCCTACACTCTGCGGCCGATATGTGGCATATATTCAGCCACATCCCGCCGGCTGAGAAACTCTCTCAGCCTGCTGGCTGAGGTACAGTAACCCCATATATATATATATATATATATATATATATATATATATATATATATATATATATATATATATAAATCCTTTGATTACGCTGGGTATTTGTGCCTCATGAAGTATAAGTATTCACGCCTAAAAGGGGTACATTTTATAAATAAAAACCTTGGTTGGCCTTGTCTGCTCGAGTGTTTAAGTCCTTAGGGGTGTTTTCTCACCTGGTGTCCTAAAACTGTTCGGTTTGGGTGTCACCGATTAAAGGCTTGTTACATGAGCAGATTAGAAAGCCTAATGAAATTGAGGAATAAACTCCACCAAAAATAAATATAAATAAGGCATAGGAGTTAATGTTAAAGAACCCTTAGTCAACTTCACAGTCACGATGGTGCATACGACTCAGGGTAAATTAATAGATTAGATGAGAGGTACAAATTGACTCCTTACTTTGATTGATGACATGTTTTTGAATAGAGACTGAGTTTCAGAATGAAAAATTTGATATTCCTATAACTTATAGATTACTTAAAGCCTTACAAATATACTTCAAATATTTTCTCCTTTAAAATGCTTTTCGAAAATACTAACATTTTTATGAATTTTGTGGGTGCAATCCACTGAAAACCCTCACGAGACAAAACTCGTCCTCTAGGGGTAACCTAGAGGTTTAACGGCTTGTTGCACATGCTCAGTGAAATTGAATGACCTGCGAAAGTGGTCTAATAATTGATTAGAATTAGTCTGATGTTTTGCTCGAGGGCGAGCAAAAGATAAGTGTGGGGGTGTGATCAGTCATATATTTTGCATATACATTGTCACCTTACCATAATTTTTAGCTAATAAATCCTATTAATAAGTCTTCTTCTTCTTTGTTTAATGTAGGCCTAATTGCTAAAAAAAAGGAAAGAGAAACAAGCCCAAAAGCCCACCAAATTCTGATTTAATTCATAATAAATTTGAAATCAAGGAATCAGGGCAAAATCTTGACATATCAGAGAGGTTGAAAACTAGTTAAAAAGAATCCTCCCAAATTAAATGGTTGAAGCTGACAATCAAAGGCTGTTTCGTCAAATCCTGGAGCAGAAACGAGAAAATCAGAAGAAGATACAGGAGAATCACCAAACCAGGAGAGCCACCCAATTGGGTGTGGCCAACTGGCCACACCAGGGCCGTGAAAACGCGGCCCTAGCTGCGTTTCCGCAGCTTTGTTGTGTCAGTTGGGGGAGCGTTTGCTCTCCTAATCTTCTGAGGATCTTCCCCCTCTGATTTTTCCCTATAAATACCAGTTCAACAGAGCAAAAAGGAGCGAAGACTAGGATTAGAATTTTTGTTTATACTTTAAGGTTTAGGCTCTTTGTTAGATAGTACAAAAGTTATATTTTTATTTTGCAATTTGTAGTTCAGTACAAATACCTGTGAAAGAGAGAAATTGAGTGCTTGTAACTTGAAGATTGAAGTGACATCAATACAAGAATCGAGCTACATTTTCTTTCACTCATTTTACGGTATGTGTTGCGTTATTTACTTGTATTTTTCTTTGTCTTCCATGAGTAGTTAAATCGATTTTCTGGGCTCACTATTGTACCTCTCTCCAATTTTTCTTCTCTTCTGATTTTAATGAAAAAGACTCAATGAATCATTTGCATGCCTAACTTAAAGCCTTTCTTCTTGAAAGTGTTCTTGAAGGCACATGAGGATGGGTTTAGATTTTTAAAGTCCTCTTTCTTTTAAGAACGTCTCTTGAACTTGTTTTTATCTCATACTTGAATTTCTTGATGATTTAACATTCGATTCAAGACGGTTTCTTAAAGAAAAGAGTGAACTTTTCCAACCATCTTATATGCTTCACTTCAAACTTTCTAAAGTCAACTTTAAGTTTTGCCTATGATCAAGTTGAGGCACTAAGGATTTCAATAGAAGAATAAACGGTTGAGTAGTGAGATAGTGAGCCTAGATTTTCATCTTTATTAAAATCAACCAAACAATTTTCAAGCTTTTTAAATCACCTTCTTCAAAGCCTTCTCCAAAGTTACAATTTCTCTTTTAATCATCTCCTTCTTTCCATTCTCTTTTCAATTAGAAAACGAACACAATTCTTTGTTACTAAACGAAACACCGAAAAGCTTTCATCGCATTCCTCCTCGTGGACACGACCCTTTAGCCACAAGCTACACGGTAAATCTCTTAACTCTTTGATTTTGCAATCAATGCCGGAACACATACCCAGATATATGGGTCGGACGAATGATAATAATAATATGCTAATACAATAACTCATCATGTCGTTTTGCAATTCGGGTTGTATACACTCAGGTTATGATTACATGAGTGATTGAGATTTTACCTGCACAAAAATACAGAATTTCAGATCTTAGAATAAAGAGTGTAAGTACTCAATACTACCGCAATAGCAAGTGGCTATGCAGATCGTGATCCACAAGGAGGGACTAGCGATGGAAGCTTTGTTTAGCAAGTTCTCTTTTATGCTACAAAAAATGCTTAAAATTCTTCTTTTAGTTTTTTAAAAAAAATGAAAAAGCGTTAAAGTTAAGTTAGGAAGTAAGTGGTAGATAGAGGTGGAGAAAATAGAAGTGTGTATGTACAAACAAATTGAAAAAGAGTGAAAAAGATTTTGATGTTGATGGTGTTGGTGATCAAAGCTAAAGAATTAAAAGAAAGAAAACTAAAAATTACTTACCTCCTTTGGCCCAATACTTACCTTGAATCTGTGGCAATAATGTTACCTTGAAGTAGAGACAATCAGCGCATAGCCCATAAGAATTGATTCTCGTCTCTTTTACATTACATCATAAAGACGATACAAGTTGAAATGATATAGAATGAGACTAAAAATCTATCATCATAAGCTATCAGTGGCACTCGCAAAGACAAGGCTCTTTCGATGCTATAAGACTCACTTGGATAGCAATTGACACCAAAAAGAAGAAAAGTAGAAAGGAAGAAGAATAACACAAAAAATAAAGAAGAACTTACAAATGCAACTATACTTTGTGGTTGAGAGATAGCACCAAGTTGTAAACCTTCCATTCTTTGTGATATCCCTCTAGTGAGAGGTGATTGGGCTGATCTTTGTTTGGCTAAGTGCTTACCCTCTAAGTGTAGAGGTGATTTGAGTTGTGTCTTGCCTCTAGTAAGAGGTTGTATTGATTGAGAGAGGAGTTGTGTACTCCCAGTTTGTATTTACCCAAATCCTCAGTGGAGGTTCCCTGTCTGGGAAGTCCTGTGTGGACGCTATAGTGAAAATCCTTCTGTGTGAAAGCGGGGACGTAGAGCTGGGTGCTCGAACCTCGAAACATATCTTTTTATTTGTGTTTGATCCACTATCTCTTACTCTCTCTCTCATATTGTGCATTGATTCATATTGTTCATATCATATACATGTTTGGTTTGTTTGTGTGCCATACTTGTGTTAACTAAGAGAGCTTCATATAGCACCTCAACTCTTATTCAGAGGAATCAAGAGGAGTTAGTCCAGAGCCCTCCACTGGAAATTCGGCTACACTCTTTGGTTACACTAAGTGTGTTGCAATTAGTTTTTAAATTTCACATCATTTGTCATTAGATTAGCCTTACACCTATTCACCCCCTAGGTGTACTTTCAATTGGTATCAGAGCCTACGCTCCTGATATTAGGTTTAACCACCTAGGAGTGAGATCTTGGTTTGCTAATCTAACATTTGCTTTTGCACACATATTTGTTTACACACACTCATGGATTACTTTGCACCTCCCATGTTTGATGTTTCTGACATCAATATGTGGAAGCTTAGAATGAATATGTACCTAAAAACCCTAGGTTTGCATGTTTTCCTTACCGCTACCAAGAAATACTATCTTAGTAATAGCAAGCATATAGAGACCAATGCACAAGCCCTATCGGCACTTAGAAGCACATTAAACAAAGAATATTTGTGTATAGTTTCTCATTGTGATTCTGCCTTTGCAGTGTGGAACACGTTGACCACTTCAAAGCTTCAAACGTCAAATATTATGGAGAAGGAATTTAGTGGAGGAGAATCTGAACAACATTGCTTCATGATCCAAGGGAATAACTCCCTTGAGGTATACTCGGATACTCAACTAGATGATAGTTCTTCTTGTGATGAATATATTGATGCTGATGCATTAAATGAAGAACTTTCTATTGTATGTGAAAAATTGCTTGAAAAATATAAAGTTTTGAAAAAGAAAAGTTTTGAACTTAATAAAGAAAATAAGGATTTAGTTTCAAAACTTGATGTTATTTTGTAAGAGAAGGAAGAAATTTCAAGTGAACGTGACTCATTGAAATCTTGAACTTGCCTAAAATGAAAACAAGATTTTGAAAAATAAAAATGATTGTGAAATTGTCTTGAAGTAAAATGAGGCTTTATCTTCAAAACTTGATTTTGTTATAAAAAAAATGAATCTTTGAAAAAAAATTGTTTCTATTTCAAAAGAATTGGATTTAGTTTCAAAGAAAAATGTTTCTTTGAAAAATGATTTAGATTCTCATATTTCCCATACTAGTATAGCTTCACCTCCTAGTGTATCTATTGCTGCACCTCTTCTTCTATAACTGAAAATGATATATGTTTGTTAAAGAAGAGTGTTGATTGTTTGGGCTCCACTTTGAGCCAATGTGTCATGAACCACATACGGTTGGAATCTATATTTTGAAAGAAACAAGTTCCACCTATGCATGCACACAAACCACGGCATACACATGCTCCTCACGTTCACACTCATAACACAATGTATGCTCATGTATACATTTGTACATATTGTGGATATAAGGGCCACCTTGCAAAATTTTACTTTGATAGAATTAAGGATTCAAATTTTGCAAATAGATTAGTTTGGGTTAGGAAAGGAGCTAACCCCCATGGACCCAAAGAGTATGGGTACCAAAGACCACTCCTATTTTATTTGATGTAGGTGTGGGCTCTCACTTGACGTGAGAGTGATGGTGCCTTGAGGTGGATGCGTTCTGAGCTTAATGATGACTATTTTGGATGCATCACTTTCAAGGGGAGTTTGGTGGGAGGACCACCTCGGTTTAGAGACCTAGAGATTCGTCCTCATGGTTTTGGTAATAATCTTTATCTCCTATTATGTTTACATGCTTTCATATGATTAATTTTTTAGCATGTCATGTTTTTATGATTATTATGTTAAATGCCATGATAATTAGACCTGTGACATATATGCATAGTATTTGAGAGACACCCATGCTTATATGGACTTATATTTGGTGTTCTCATTATGGTTTAGCTATTGTGTATATCATAGCTCTAATAGCATGTGCATTTACATAATGATCATATTGGCTTATATTTTCGTTTTATACTTCATGTTTTGATTACATGTTTAGATGTAATTTTTCATTAAAACTTGTTCATATGCTTGTACAATTAATGAGTCACAAATTGATTATTATATGTTTGTACTTGATTGCTCATTTGTACCCATTAGATGTACTAGTATAGCCTAACTTTGATGATTCATGCATTTTGACTTGTATTTCATATTTTTGTGCATGTTTTCATGTTTGTGTTTTAGCTTCATGTATATGTTAGTTTTGTCAAAACTATTGGATATACATGTATAACCTTGAGTCATTTGCTTTCATGCAAAATCTCTTTATAGACTCAATTGTATTTGAATATGTATGTATACCTTGAGTTTTGATAAAACATACATATGTCATGAAGTTAGTATCATTGTTTTGATAAAAACTAAATTTTGATGATTTTCAATTGTTCTAAGGAACTTCATATGAGCTTCATTGCTTATATTCATGATTATGCTTTTCACATGACTCTTATACACTCACTTTAATTATGTTTACTTATTATATTGTTTTATGTGTACTTTGTTGAGCTTTCTATATCTTGAGTGTCAATTTTGTGTTGAATGCATGCTTCATGAATTATATGACTTGGTTTCATATTTTTGAAGAATCTATCACTAGTCATTTCAAACTATTTTAAACTAGTTCGTATTCTTCATTTTGATAGAGTTTTTAAATATGTTAAACTTATTTTCAAATTTATTTTTAAAAACCCCACCATTCATGGGTGGTTGGATGGGCGATCATGCCTTGTATGCTTAATTGAAAATCATTTTAAATTGTGCATGAAAGGGAGGTATTTATCAGTTATACACTTGTTCCTCATTATGTTTTCAATTGGTATCACAATTGATATTTATTTTGTATACTCATATTTGTTTCTATATATGTATGCTTCAACTTCAAACAATATCAATTTAGATTGGTATTTACATTTTCATACATATATATATGTTTTTATTGTGCTTACTATATCTTTATATCTTTGAGCATAAATTTTGACATGCTAAGCTTGATTTAGTCCTTAATGATAATTATTTTTCAAATTTATGCATAGTTTTCATTGGTATTTCATAAAGGGAGAGAAAATTCATGTTTTACCATTCAATCGGTTTTGTTTACAATTGGTATCTTACTCCCACTCTTTATGTTGAAAAATTGATGTCTTAGTTTTAATTTGGTTTCCTACGCTCCTAATGAAAATTATTTTCAATTGGTATATGTTTCATTTTCAATATTGGTATCAAGAATCTTAAATTGATATTATTCTCTATTTGGTATCTCTATTGCAAAATTATTTTAGTATTTAACCAAAAGAATGGTTTATGTTTTTCAATTGGTATCAAAAGTGTAAAATATTTTCAATTGGTACTAATTTTTTTTCATTTGGTATCAAGACTTCCTATATATTTATATCTTTCAATTGGTATCAAAATTTTTGTTGGTTTCTTCAAAATGTTTTATTTATTTTTCATTGGTATCATAAATTGGTATCATGATGTTTCGGTGTATACCTTCATACTATATTGATATATTTTTTAATTGGTATCATAATGTTTTGATTTGTATTGCTTATATGCAAGGGAAGCTTAACATCTTCTCTATATATAGATTCATGTTGAGCGTATGTCATATTGAAGTGATTGGCCTTTCTTTGGTATGTAGTACACGTGTGTAGTAGGAGCTTCACATTTCCTTTTATACATTGTATATTATGCTTTATGTGGTTAGGGTTTAGTCATCTCTTTTCATATAAATGCATGTATGCAGGGGGGTTAACTTCACATCTCTCCTTTTCATAAATGTATATACCATATATACCTTATTGTTTGATTTATGTAAAAAGGGAGAAAAATATTATTTATGCCCTTTATTGTTTGTACCCCTTTGTTGATGAATTGACAAAAAGGGGGAGAGATATTTAGGTCTTTTAAATATGCATGTTTGTTTAAATTTATTATCTTTACCATTAGTATCAAGAGCATCTTTTGTTGGTATCAAGAGCTTTTGTTGGTGTCAAGAGCAACATTT
Organism: Agave tequilana; assembly: GCA_038442645.1. Classification (NCBI taxonomy): domain Eukaryota; kingdom Viridiplantae; phylum Streptophyta; class Magnoliopsida; order Asparagales; family Asparagaceae; genus Agave; species Agave tequilana. The sequence continues at coordinate 160,261 of JAVJIF010005670.1, forward strand.
TTTTAAGAACATTTTTATTTTAAAATTGGTATTAAGAGCATGTTTATTTCATTGGCATCAAAGATCATGTTTGTTTCATTTCCTTATTTTATGCATGTTTATGCATATCTATATTGAGCATTCATTACATATCTTTATTGTTTATTAGGGGAGCTTCTATGAAGCTTAACTTTAATCCATGCATATATAACTCTATGAGTTTTGTCATCATCAAAAAGGGGGAGATTGTTGGCGCAGAAACCCTTCACTCTAGTTTTGATGATGATTAACTCATGTAGTTGTAGTTTACTAATAATCTTGTGATATTTAGTTTTAGATATTTGATTAAGATATTAGTAAGTGATTAGCTTCAATAAAGATGTTTTGGAGCTTTCACATGTTGATTCAAGAGCTCGAGCGTCAAGTTCACATCTAGCACTCGTTTGGAATCAAGCTCGGTGGATCACGTTTGGATCGAGTCGACTTGGAGACAGAGTTCTACAAGAAGACATCGATTTGTTTAGTTTAAGACTGTTTAGATCTTGTGTAAAGGTAGATAGTGTTGATATGCTCAAGTTCATAATACACACACAAGTTTAAAGTTTCATGTTTGTTTTTCGGTTTAACCGGTTTCGATTTTTCATATATATGATTTTCATGAATAGATAGAATCAAAACAAGTCTACATGGTTTAATGTATATTAGATTTGTTCTATATACATCTATATTTCATCTATTTAGAAAAACTTATTTTGATAGTCTATTTCATGAGTTTGGAGTTTTGTATTTATACAAAACTGATTTTTGGATTTCATATCAAAAACATAGATATAAATCTTTATATGTATATTGGATTCTATCCATATACAATATGCTTCAAAGTTATTTAAATATCATGTTTTTGTATTTAATGTGTTTTGAAAATAATCGGATTTCCATTTCAAAAATCCAAGTTTTGAAAAATACGGATTTTAGTTTAAGGCAAATTTTCTATCTCACAAAAATGGTTCAACTTGTTTGAAATATGTGTTGAATTTTTGTCACACATATTTGTATTTCAAAGATCTAATAAGAATTAATTTTGTGGAATTTAAGTGATTTTATGGGATTTAATAGAAGATAAAAACCCAAGTTTGTAAAACCTAAAATGACTGTACTGGCTGTCTGCCGGTCGACCGGGCCGGTCGACCGAGGCAGAAGTCGGTCGACCGGTCCAGTCGACCGACGTGCACAGGACGTACACACGGTCAAGGCTGGTGGGGCGGTCGACCGTCCAGATAGCTCTGCTATCTGGAAATGGCCCCGGTCGACCGGACTGGTCGACCGGCAGAGAGCTGCTGCTCTCTGTATCCAGTCCCGGTTGACCGGGCGGTCGATCGAGGGCACCACAGTCAGAAATCTGACCGTTGGTCCGGTCGACCGGAAGGGCAAAACTGCCCTTTCCAACTGCCAACGGGCAGATTTATTTTGGGGCTATAAATACTCCATTCCTTGGCTGTTTTAAATAAGAATTTTAAGAGCAAAAATTTCAATCTTTACAAGTGTTTTTACAGCAAGTTTTTAAAAGATTTTTGGTTTAAAGATTTGATCTTTATTTTGTTTGAAAGGGTTGGAAAAATTAAAAAAAAAGTCTTTGGGAATTGATTTGATCTTCATTTACATTTCTACCTAGAGTTCCTAAAGTTTTTCTTTGTGATTTTTATTTCTAAACTCTTTATTTTCTCACACTTGATCTATGTATCTATCCTATCTAATAGGATCATTATTTTGTGGGAAAATTGGTTTGTGGTTGAGAGATACCACCAAGTTGTAAACCTTCCATTCTTTGTGATATCCCTATAGTGAGAGGTGATTGGGTTGATCTTTGTTTGGCTAAGTGCCTATCCCTCTAAGTGTAGAGGTGATTTGAGTTGTGCCTTGCCTCTAGTGAGAGGTTGTATTGGTTGAGAGAGGAGTTGTGTACTCCCGGTTTGTATTTACCCAAATCCTCAGTGGAGGTTCCCTGTGTGGGAAGTCCTGTATGGACGCTATAGTGGAAATCCTTCTGTGTGAAGGCGGGGACGTAGAGCTGGGTGCTCGAACCTCGAAACATATCTTTTTATTTGCGTTTTATCCACTATCTCTTACTCTCTCTCTCTCTCATATTGTGCATTAATTCATATTGTTCATATCATATACATGTTTGGTTTGTTTGTGTGCCATACTTGTGTTAACTAAGAAAGCTTCATATAGCACCTCAACTCTTATTCAGAGGAATCAAGAGGAGTTAGTCTAGAGCCCTTCATCGGGAATTCGGCTACACTCTTTGATTACACTAAATGTGTTGCAATTAGTTTTTAAATTTCGCATCATTTGTCATTAGATTAGCCTTACACCTATTCACCCCCCCCTCTAGGTGTACTTTCAAATACTTATGCTTTATGAGGCACAAATACCCAGCTTAATCAGAGGATATATATATGTATACCTTTTTCTTTTTCTTTTTCTTTTTTTTAATAAGGCATAAGAATCTTTGTTTCTGAACCCTAAGTGTGTAAGTGTATAAAGCATGTATATATTATCAAGGTAAAGATCAAGACTAAATTACTTTCACAAATTTTCTTCCTAACCTTAGAAATTAAACAAATAATTTTATTTTGACCAAGTATAAGATATCCTAATTATGATTCTCATATTCCTTAAAATTGACTTAATTTCTTACAAAAAAATATGTCAAAATTATTTCTGTTTTCAAAAAGTTTTTTTTAAAAGTAAAGAAAATGTTAATAATAATATTTTTTTAATAATAAAAAGAAAACCTAAGTTATGTTAGAACACTCTCCCACACATATCTCATGCATTGTCCTCAATGTATGAATTAATGCATGAAAAAGAAAAAAGGGAAGGAAAATATTACCTTAAGGTGGTGGTTCTGGTGGTGGTCTAATTGGTCCACGAAATGCAGCTCAATCGAATTTGCGTGGAGTTCGGATGAACCCACCAGAAACCTCTCTAATATAACCCACTAAAATGATGTATATGTAATCTTTATTAAGAATTTTATCACATCTAATTTTCAAATTTCACAAATAATTTCGGAGTCAATTTTATCAACACCCTTGTCCCAAAATGGACTGTGAAAAGATGAAATAATTGACTTGGACTTAGGAAGTACGGGAACTAATACCAACTCAGAAAAGTGACTTAAATCAAGTAAAGGTTTAGGAGTCGAGATTGGTTCAGCAAGTGGGTCCAAATTAAGAAGTTGAAACTCAAGTCCACATTCATTTTCAACAACGGAATGTGACTTAACATTGGTAATTCAAGTTCAAGAATGACATGTGTGGGAATCAAAACTGGTTCTAAAATATTACTCAAGTTGGGTAACAAAACAGGAGTCAATATTGATTCAGGAATTTGAACTGGATCACAAATTTGAAAATCTAGGTCATATTTCTCATTGAGTTCAATTTCATAAAAATGAGAACTTGTCAATTTGTCAATGGGACTTTTAAAAGTACGAAATTGGTCAAGTTCAATATGATGATCATAAAAGATTGGCGATTTAATTTCATAATGAATTGGCACAGGATCCAATGTTGACTCAGGAAAAAGATTGAAATCAGGTGAAGACACCGGAGTCATTATTGAATCAGGAAGTAGAATTGAATCACCAAGTTGAGGCACAGGATCATATTCATTCTTAAGTTCAATTGCAGGAAAGGGATAACTTGCCAAAATGTTAATTTTGTTTTCAAAATTTAGGGCTTGGACAAGTTCAAATGGGTGTGTTGAAATGGAATCTTATTTTCCAAAACAACACGATTCTTTGGCTCTAACAGAATGGTTAGCGACATCAGAAATGGTCAAACGGTGAGAATGGAGGTTTGAACCATTATATCTATGTCATGATTACGAGCGATTTGAGCCTGAGTCATGGCTTCAATCATATTTTCATAGTCGATTGGTTCATCGTTTTGTTGCGATTGGACTTGAAAAGTTGAAGTTTTGTTTTAGAATTTATGGTGAAATTGTGAGTCCGTCAGATTTTGTGATTGTTGCTTGGACTCATGCATACTCATTTCAAAGATTGATGGTTTTCTATTTTGAACAAGTGGAACTGAGTATGAATCTTGGAAATATTGTGGACAAGGTGGATAAGGAGGACAAGTTGGTTGAAAATTAGACATAGAGGAGGTGAATCCCCATTGACTCTGTGAAGAGTTGAAATTATTTTAAAAATTATGATCATAAGATTAGGACATGGGTTATATTGATTCAGATAAGATCAATCTGGCACACTAGGTTGGTTAAAGTTATGATATATCGGGTTGATAATATCCGAAAAAGAGGTCGGGGAGTAATATGGATTACCATTAAAATTGAAAAAATTATTGTTATAAGCCATATTACACAAGAAATGTCAAACAAAAAAAAGAAAAACAAACAAATAAACAAATAAATAAAAAAAATCTAATCTAAGTTAGGGTAAACCTTAGACCTAGAAGACCCCTAACTGGTTAGACTGTCCACGGGGGGTATATTGCTGAATCTGACCACAAGTTAATCGGCCAGACAGGGGCAAGATTGGTGGGAGGTATCCGTACTTAAAGCAACGGGCCAAATTATGCCAAACCACTAGTCTTCGGGGTTTCGCACCTCAATTCCCAACCTTAGACACCGATTTGGAAAGAGTCAAATTCAAATCAACTTCCCCCTTAGGTCAGTGTAACGCCCCGATCCTGCGGGTACGGAGACGTTACTGCAACGTATATACGCAGGTCAGAAATACCCTCACGTATATACGCTAAGCATTCAGTACAGGCAAGAATCAGAGTACGGAAGCAAGTGGTGCATTATACATTCCAACGCATGAGTACAATTACAGAGTTATCACCAGAGGTGATCCAATATTACATGAATATTACATCACAGATATGCGCAATTGCGAGATTACAAAGAGATATACAAGTGTGAACAGTACAAAGACAGGCTCAGAGTCATAACAAGAAAACTCTAGAGCCGCACATGGGGGCCTGAAAGGATGGGGCTCTGAACGGTCTGCTGGAGATCCACGCTACCGCTGCGCCACTCTGATCAGCAACTGGGGGAATCCACACGCTCCAAGCTCCCTGACCTGGACATGAGAATCCAGGGGAGTCAGATAGAACTCCCCAGGCGAGTGGTGATACGAATGCCAAGTGGCGAGCATAGGTAAGCATGTAGGAGCAAGTAGATATAGCAGGTGACTTCCAGTAGAGAATACACATGGTATAATAAGATAAGAGCAGGTAAAGAGATGATCTCCTAAACTAACATAAAACCGATAAAACCGAATAAAACCGATTACGAGCAAAACCGATTGTACAAGCTTAGGTCACGGCCCCATGAGATTAGTACCTCGAAGGAATAATCCAAACAAGGAAACCCTCATCTATATACCTTTATCCCATGTCACCATAATCCAAGCACATACAACTCGAGTTACAAAATGGCACAGCAAATTGTATATTAGTATCTTATTATAATTGGAGCCGTCTAAGTTCCAGGCTTCAATATGTGTCCCATTCCACATACTTCCACTCACAACTTATATAGCAAGTTATTTGGAAACTGATAAAGATCGATGAATCATGTTTCGGATGGGTCCCGTACATGCCCGGGACAACGGTCCAGGAGTATCCGGTGCTGAGCCGGAACGTACCGCTAGGTACCGGGACTTATTTACGCCCGAACAGGTATAGAGTATCGCAGATCCCATAGAAATAGGCCTAGGGCGTTTGCATACCCGGCAAGAATAGACAGGAGTAGGGGTGCCAGCACACCCCACGGAATCCCTGGTGGCCGCCAGGTGATCCCTCAAGAATGTGGCCACGCACGGCTCGATAAGACCACCATAAACATGATTAATCAGGGCCCATCAGTTTCCCCCAAACCGGGTGCAAGTTGTCTTATTAGAATTTAATATGTGATTATCAATTTACGGGAATAGCAGGTACAAGACATGATCAGGAGTTCAGGAGTACATGAGTACTATAGATTCAGGTCACTGTATATATAATACAGGATGACAAGTATAGTATTCCCGTAAATGAGATAATCACAGGTCAAGTATATCATGCCGGGTATCAAGGGATAGCATGACAAGATGGTGATATTAGACAGGTAACCAGTCATGTCAAAAGATTGATATTAGTCCGGTGGCAAATCATGTCATAACAAGGGTTCTTGCCAAGTAGTAGCATGTCTGGTGTTAGGTGATAACACATCAGTTGTCAGGTGATACAAACAGGTGTTAAATAGTAGCATGTAAAAGACAGGTATGAAGTAATGGCATGGCATGTCAAGTGTCAACATATCAGGTAAATACATGGCATGTGATAGAATAGTAGCTGAGCACAATCAAGCGGAGCTGAGCAAGCTGGAGTGTACAGACAGCAAACAGCATTTAACATTGGAGCATCTGGCAAGGTTACCGGGACAACTCGGCTTAAGGTGCGAGTAGGAAATCCGGCAGCATCTTGCCTAAACGAATCTAGTGATAAAGCGCTGAACGCTGATCATGATAACCAGGCGGAGCTGAGAGACCTGACGGTCCCAATCACTTCCCTTTCGAGATAGTGAGAAACCGGAGGCTGAAGGGTCCAGAGAAACCTGACGGTCCCAATCACGTCTCTTTCGAGATAGTGAGAGACCGGAGGCTGAAGGGTCCAGAGAAACCTGACGGTCCCAATCACGTCTCTTTCGAGATAGTGAGAGACCGGAGGCTGAAGGGTCCAGTCATTGGCACTCGGCCATACACAAATACAGGGACTCAGCCCAATACATAATACATGAAAACATGGAATAAAATACATGTCGACCCGACGAAGCGGGGAAACCCAAATGGAGGCGAGAGCGAGGACACTCGCCTAAGTCTTCAGAAAATATAGTGAAATCCCCGATCTCCGGAATCCAGAAAATCAACGCGTCAAGGCTTTAGAGAGAAAGTGATAGAGAGAGGAGGAAATCAAGAGAGAGAGAGAATGAGAGAGGGGAGAGAGAAAGAGAGAACTAGAGAGAGAAGTCCATGGAAAGAGAGAGTGTACAGGGAGAGAGAGTGTGCACAGGAGGACGCGGGTTATGCGAGTGAGACGCGGGGGTCGCAGACGCGGGAGTCGCGTCGCGGGAATAGCAGACGCGGGAATCACGTCGCGAAGGTGCCACAAACGCGGGGTTCGAGACCCGCGTTCAAGTCAGGGCACGAGGAGAACACAGACGCGGGCATTAGCTCTGCGTCGTGTAGATACAAAAGGGATACAGACGCGGGCATGGATTTCGCGTTGCGTTGATACAAGAACGCGAAGGCCGCGTTAAACAGATGCCAAGAACGCGAAGACTCGCGTTAGGAATTGCCTGGACGCGGGAGTGAGATCCGCGTCTAACAATCAACAGATAGAAAGAGAGAGCAGGGAACAGGTGATCTCTTTGGTGGTGGTGTCGTTGCAATTATCACCGAAATGATTACCGGAATAATCGTAAACGATTACCGGAATAATCATCGGAGATGTTGCCGACGAAGAGGAGCTCGGCCCCAATCCTAAGGAGGGTGGCCGGCCCTGATAAGAGTCATTTTCCCAATGGAGAAGACGAACAGGAAGAGGAACCAGGATGAAAAGAAAGAAACAGAGAAGGAAAGGAAAGAAGAAAGGGGGAAGAGGAGAATGACCGTCGATGGCTGGCGGTCACCGGCGGCGGCCGAAGTTGGCCGGAAGTGGTCGGAGTTGGCCAAAAAGGTGGCCAAGCAATATGTGAAGGGGTGCAAGTATAGTTCAAATTGAAAGATTGGAGTTTTGAAAACAAGACTTCGGAGAATGAAGCTATGGCTCGTCGGAAAGAGCACGACGAGGAGATGAACACGGCGCGGTCGTTGGTGGCTAAGATGGAGTATGAGGTGGTGGAGATGGTGATGAAGCTATGGAGGTTAATGGGTCATTTGGGTGGAAAAGAAGAGGAAGAAGATGATGGTGGAGGTGGTGTTGTGGTTGAAATGGAGGAGGAGATGGAGGAGAATGAGGTGGTGGTGTTGGTGGTTGCAGGAAACAAGAAGAAGAAAGAAAGGAAAAATGAATGAGAGAGAAGGAGTGGAGGCATTTATATAAAGGATGGAAATGAATATAATAATGTTGCACTTTCAAAGCAAAGAAACATAAAAAGAGAACTTGTGTTTCCCTCTCCAAACGCAGCCCTCAAACCTGCGTTTAGGCCAAAATGAGCCAAACGCGGGAATTAAAGCCGCGTCCAGGGAAGATGCAAAAAGGCTGCGTTTAACAAAAGGACAAAAGTCAGATTTGACTTGATGGGAGTTGATCTGAAATGCATTAAATGCAGTATGGAGAGGATCTCTGCATTAAATGCGGAATCTAAGTTGGTGAAACTCGTGTCTAGCGAGGAGAGAGAAAAAGTGGAAAAATATCTGGACACTATTCCGGTATCTGGGAAAAAACCGAAAACTCCTGAAAAGTCCAAAAAATAAAGTAACTTGGAAAGCTTCCCAAAAATTCTCAAAAATAATAAATATTATAAAAAATTTTTTGGTGAAATCAGTTTTCAGAAATAAAATCCCATTTTCAAAAAAAATCCTGAAGTCAACCGTCAATCTCGGTCTACACCGGATTGGCCGGATTTTGATAAATTCTGAAAATTCTCAGAAAAAGTATTTAGATAGAAAATATGATTTTAAGAAGTTATGGGAAAGCCGTTCCTTAAAATTCAACTCCGTTTGTAAATAAAAAATTCGAGTATCGGTCAGTGGCACTGGTCGACACCAGTTTTGAAGATTTTCAATTTAATTCAGGAAAATTCCAAAAAATCATTGAAAATCTAAAATATTGGAAAATGATGTTTAAAACTGAAATCGATCAAATCGGAATAGCGAAAAGACCAAATCGAGCAATTTACTAGATCGGGCTCCCGGTCCAGACTAGGGCTGACTCCGAGTCCGTGAATCCGGATCCAAGACAAACGATCATATAAATAATTCAATATAAAAAACTAATACAGGAAGCAAATCGAAAAATACGATCGAAAAATCTGAATACGCAACTAAGTATGTATTCCGGAGCGGGGTGTTTACAATCCATCCACCTTACAAAAAATTGCGTCCTCGCAATTTCGATAAGGGGTAAATTGAACACAAAGAGGACAAGGACGGGAATTATACCAATTAAGATATGAATCACTGCAGGTAGGGCTTCCCAAGTCGACTGAACAATAATCTGAATATAGACATCTTCTGCACTTCCTGCCGCAAAAATCTTTAACGATGCCAAATAATACTGACCATAAATAAAGAAGACCGATAATTAAGAATTCCGAAAACCAGGCATCGATCACTCTGAAAGATATAACCGAGAATGTAGAATATCTGTAAAGAATTCCGACTACTGACTTCTGAAAGATAACCCGATCGTGGATCAATCCTGAGAATACCCGAACTTCATAGAATTGGCTGAAGAGATCATATAATAGCTTTATTCAGAACCAGCCGCTACCTTTCTAGTCTATTCATATCTTAAGTTGGTATAAAGGCTTCGAAAAACCAAAACAGGGGAAAGATGGAAGGGATTAGGAATCAAAGGAAGGATGATCAAGAATGAATAGATAACTCTGTACTTGTAGTTGGACTGTATAACCAGGACTCATGCATTCCAGTTGCAAATTTCTTTACCATTAATTTGCCATCTGGACGTACTGAGGATGCGAGAACCTAAGCTCTGATACCACCCTGTAACGCCCCGATCCTGCGGGTACGGAGACGTTACTGCAACGTATATACGCAGGTCAGAAATACCCTCACGTATATACGCTAAGCATTCAGTACAGGCAAGAATCAGAGTACGGAAGCAAGTGGTGCATTATACATTCCAACGCATGAGTACAATTACAGAGTTATCACCAGAGGTGATCCAATATTACATGAATATTACATCACAGATATGCGCAATTGCGAGATTACAAAGAGATGTACAAGTGTGAACAGTACAAAGACAGGCTCAGAGTCATAACAAGAAACTCTAGAGCCGCACATGGGGGCCTGGAAGGATGGGGCTCCGAACGGTCTGCTGGAGATCCACGCTACCGCTGCGCCACTCTGATCAGCAACTGGGGGAATCCACACGCTCCAAGCTCCCTGACCTGGACATGAGAATCCAGGGGAGTCAGATAGAACTCCCCAGGCGAGTGGTGATACGAATGCCAAGTGGCGAGCATAGGTAAGCATGTAGGAGCAAGTAGATATAGCAGGTGACTTCTAGTAGAGAATACACATGGTATAATAAGATAAGAGCAGGTAAAGAGATGATCTCCTAAACTAACATAAAACCGATAAAACCGATAAAATCGAATAAAACCGATTACGAGCAAAACCGATTGTACAAGCTTAGGTCACGGCCCCATGAGATTAGTACCTCGAAGGAATAATCCAAACAAGGAAACCCTCATCTATATACCTTTATCCCATGTCACCATAATCCAAGCACATACAACCCGAGTTACAAAACGGCACAGCAAATTGTATATTAGTATCTATTATAATTGAAGCCGTCTAAGTTCCAGGCTTCAGTATGTGTCCCATTCCACATACTTTCACTCACAACTTATATAGCAAGTTATTTGGAAACTGATAAAGATCGATGAATCATGTTTCGGATGGGTCCCGTACATGCCGGGACAAAGGTCCAGGAGTATCCGGTGCTGAGCCGGAACGTACCGCTAGGTACCGGGACTTATTTACGCCCGAACAGGTATAGAGTATCGCAGATCCCATAGAAATAGGCCTAGGGCGTGTGCATACCCGACAAGACTAGACAGGAGTAGGGGTGCCAGCACACCCCACGGAATCCCTGGTGGCCGCCAGGTGATCCCTCAAGAATGTGGCCACGCGCGGCTCGATAAGACCACCATAAACATGATTAATCAGGGCCCATCAGTTTCCCCCAAACCGGGTGCAAGTTGTCTTATTAGAATTTAATATGTGATTATCAATTTACGGGAATAGCAGGTACAAGACATGATCAGGAGTTCAGGAGTACATGAGTACTATAGATTCAGGTCACTGTATATATAATACAGGATAACAAGTATAGTATTCCCGTAAATGAGATAATCACAGGTCAAGTATATCATGCCGGGTGTCAAGGGATAGCATGATAAGATGGTGATATTAGACAGGTAACCAGTCATGTCAAAAGATTGATATTAGTCCGGTGGCAAATCATGTCATAACAAGGGTTCTTGCCAAGTAGTAGCATGTCTGGTGTTAGGTGATAACACATCAGTTGTCAGGTGATACAAACAGGTGTTAAATAGTAGCATGTAAAAGACAGGTATGAAGTAATGGCATGGCATGTCAAGTGTCAACATATCAGGTAAATACATGGCATGTGATAGAATAGTAGCTGAGCATAATCAGCGGAGCTGAGCAAGCTGGAGTGTACAGACAGCAAACAGCATTTAACACTGGAGCGTCTGGCAAGGTTACCGGGACAACTCGGCTTAAGGTGCGAGTAGGAAATCCGGCAGCATCTTGCCTAAACGAATCTAGTGATAAAGCGCTGAACGCTGATCATGATAACCAGGCGGAGCTGAGAGACCTGACGGTCCCAATCACTTCCCTTTCGAGATAGTGAGAAACCGGAGGCTGAAGGGTCCAGAGAAACCTGACGGTCCCAATCACGTCTCTTTCGAGATAGTGAGAGACCGGAGGCTGAAGGGTCCAGAGAAACCTGACGGTCCCAATCACGTCTCTTTCGAGATAGTGAGAGACCGGAGGCTGAAGGGTCCAGTCATTGGCACTCGGCCATAAACAAATACAGGGACTCAGCCCAATACATAATACATGAAAACATGGAATAAAATACATGTCGACCCGACGAAGCGGGGAAACCCAAATGGAAGCGACAGCGAGGACACTCGCCTAAGTCTTCAGAAAATATAGTGAAATCCCCGATCTCCGGAATCTAGGAAATCAACGCGTCAAGGCTTTAGAGAGAAGTGATAGAGAGAGGAGGAAATCAAGAGAGAGAGAGAGAATGAGAGAGGGGAGAGAGAAAGAGAGAACTAGAGAGAGAAGTCTATGGAAAGAGAGAGTGTACAGGGAGAGAGAGTGTGCACAGGAGGACGCGGGTTATGCGAGTGAGACGCGGGGGTCGCAGACGCGGGAGTCGCGTCGCGGGAATAGCAGACGCGGGAATCACGTCACGAAGGTGCCACAAACGCGGGGTTCGAGACCCGCGTTCAAGTCAGGGCACGAGGAGAACACAAACGCGGGCATTAGCTCCGCGTCGTGTAGATACGAAAGGGATACAAACGCGGGCATGGATTTCGCGTTGCGTTGATACAAGAACGCGAAGGCCTCGTTAAACAGATGCCAAGAACGCGAAGACTCGCGTTAGGAATTGCCTGGACGCGGGAGTGAGATCCGCGTCTAACAATCAACAGATAGAAAGAGAGAGCAGGGAACAGGTGATCTCTTTGGTGGTGGTGTCGTTGCAATTGTCACCGAAATGATTACCGGAATAATTGTAAACGATTACCGGAATAATCATCGGAGATGTTGCCGACGAAGAGGAGCTCGGCCCCAATCCTAAGGAGGGTGGCCGGCCCTGATAAGAGTCATTTTTCCAATGGAGAAGACGAATAGGAAGAGGAACCAGGATGAAAAGAAAGAAACAGAGAAGGAAAGGGAAGAAGAAAGGGGGAAGAGGAGAAGACCGTCGATGGCTGGCGGTCACCGGCGGCGGCCGAAGTTGGCCGGAAGTGGTCGGAGTTGGCCGGAAAGGTGGCCAAGCAATATGTGAAGGGGTGCAAGTATAGTTCAAATTGAAAGATTGGAGTTTTGAAAACAAGGCTTCGGAGAACGAAGCTATGGCTCGTCGGAAAGAGCACGACGAGGAGATGAAGACGGCGCGGTCGTTGGTGGCTAAGATGGAGTATGAGGTGGTGGAGATGGTGATGAAGCTATGGAGGTTAATGGGTCATTTGGGTGAAAAAGAAGAGGAAGAAGATGATGGTGGAGGTGGTGTTGTGGTTGAAATGGAGGAGGAGATGGGAGAGAATGAGGTGGTGGTGTGGGTTGCAGAAACAAGAAGAAAAAAGAAAGGAAAAATGAATGAGAGAGAAGGAGTGGAGGCATTTATATAAGGATGGGAATGAATATAATAATGTTGCACTTTCAAAGCAAAGAAACATAAAAAGAGAACTTGTGTTTCCCTCTCCAAACGCAGCCCTCAAACCTGCGTTTAGGGCCAAAATGAGCCAAACGCGGGAATTAAAGCTGCGTCCAGGGAAGATGCAAAAGGCTGCGCTTAACAAAAGGACAAAAGTCAAATTTGACTTGATGGGAGTTGATCTGAAATGCATTAAATGCAGTATGGAGAGGATCTCTGCATTAAATACGGAATCTAAGTTGGTGAAACTCGCGTCTAGCGAGGAGAGAAAAAGTGGAAAATATCTGGACACTATTCCGGATCTGGGAAAACACCGAAAACTCCAGAAAAGTCCAAAAATAAAGGAACTTGGAAAGCTTCCTAAAAATTCTCAAAAATAATAATATTATAAAAAGATTTTTGGTGAAATCAGTTTCAGAAATAAAATCCCATTTCAAAATAAAAATCCTGAAGTCAACCGTCAATCTCGGTCTACACCGGATTGGCCGGATTTTGATAAATTCTGAAAATTCTCAGAAAAAGTATTTAAATAGAAAAAATATGATTTTAAGAAGTTATGGGAAAGCCGTTCCTTAAAATTCAACTCCGTTGTAAATAAAAAATCCGAGTATCGATCAGCGGCACTGGTCGACACCGGGTTTTGAAGATTTAAATTTAATTCAGGAAAATTCCAAAAAATCATAGAAATCTAAATATTGGAAAATGATGTTTAAAACTGAAATCGGTCAAATCGAATAGCGAAAAGACCAAATCGAGCAATACTAGATCGGGCTCCGGTCCAGACTAGGGCTGACTCCGAGTCCGTGAATCGGATCCAAGACAAAACTATCATATAAATAATTCATATATAAAACAAATACATGAAGCAAATCGAAAAATACGATCGAAAAATCTGAATACGCAACTAAGTACGTATTCCGGAAGCGGGATGTTACAGTCAGTTCCTATTTGAGTCCGAGATGTCCCTAGGGCCAACGTCTACTCAATTTAATTAGGCTTGGGTTAGTGATTATGAGGAGATTATTTGTGAGTAAGGGAGAATAATGACTTTCCCACCTTATCATGTTTATAGGACAAACCCTTAAATCAATTTAGTGCAGTGTACGAGTATATAGAAAAAAGTAACACTCAAGAAATATGTTCATACAAGAATGAAACTTATACTAAATGCTATGCACACTACCTTGACTCCACCCCTCTTCAATAGTAAATAGAAAATGAAACGAAATAGACACGATCTAAATACAAAGTCTAAATCATTTTTAGCATTTAAATCATCTTTTACTGTTTTTATTAGAAATGCATGTCAATGAGTCAAATAAGGAAATAAAAAGCTACAGATATTAAACTTTGCAATTCAACCAACCTGCAGAAAATACAGGTTAGTAGTTCACTCAGATTGCCACATGAATGTAGCAAATCTGAGGGCTTCTGGGCTCTGCTTCTTGAGCAGAGTTCAGAGCCACTTATATATCCACTGCAGTAAAAATTCCTTGTTGTCAAACCAGTACACCAAGAACAAAAAGAAAGTTAACTAAAGTATAAACTTAAAAGAGAATTACTTATCGTCCCTTCCCGGCAACAGCGCTAAAATTTGATTGAGGTTTACCTGCACAAAAATAAAGAATTTCAGAACTTAGAATAAAGAGTGCAAGTACTCAATACTATACCGCAATGGCAAGTGGCTATACGGGTCGTGATCCACAAGGAAGGACTAGTGATCCACAAGGAGAGACTAGCGATGGAAGCTTTATTTAGCAAGTTCTCTTTTATGCTACAAAGAATGGTTAAAGTTCTTCTTTTAGTTTTTTAAAAGAAAATGAAAAAAGGTTAAAATTAAGTTAGGAAAAAGTGGTAGATAGAGAAGCCGGAGAAAATTGAAGTGGATATGTACAAAGAAATTGAAAAGGAGTGAAAAAGATTGGATCTTGATGGTGTTGGTGATCTAACCTAAAGAATTAAAAGAAAGAAAACTAAAAATACTTACCTCATTTGGCCCAATACTTACCTTGAATTTGTGGCAATGATGTTACCTAGAAGTAGAGGCAATCAGCGCATAGCCCATAAGAGTAATTCTCGTCTCTTCCACATTACATCATCAAGACGATACAAGTATGAAATGATATAGAATGAGACTAAAAATCCATTCGTCATGAGCTATCGGTGACACTCGCAAAGACAGGCTCTTTCGATGCTATAAGACTCACTTGGATAGCAATTGATACCAAAAAGAAGAAAAGTAGAAAGAAAGAAGAAGAACACAAAAAATAAAGAAGAACTTCAAATGCAACTATACATTCAATCTTGTAACAATAAGAAAGAAGAAAAAGTTACACTGGTGTCACTCTCAGTACAAGCTTCACTCTAGTTCTCCTATGAACTCTGATCTCCTCTGAATTACATAAATAAAACTAAAAATTACATAAAAGAAAAATAAAAACCTACACTAAAAAGAAGGAAAACTGGCCTAAAGTCTATCTCTGCATGGTCGTTACAATCCTACCTACCTTATAAAAAGAATTTCATTCTTGAAATTCAGCAAGACGTCAACATATGAGTCAAAGCAACATTATGAGAGTTGAGATTGTCCCGGATCCGCAGTCGTGTGTCAATAAGGTATAACCCACAACCAAGTCATACATGAATCTTGATTCAAAGTAATCATCTGCCAAGAATATCATCATAACTCGTGGATTAAATTGACTTCCAAAGTTTGATCATCCTTAATATTACCTTAGCTTTTCGACCCACCATAGTCATGTCATTTGATAAAAATACTCCCACAATTTTTAGATCAAATCCTTAAGGCTATTTGCAATCGTACTTCACTAATTTATTCTTTTAATTCTTTTGATCCACTATGATCACATTAAACAAAAATTTCAGATATCTCAATTATGTTACTTTCCTATAACATCACTCCAAAATTAGATTATCTCTAAGGCTATTACTATTGCTCAAACAATAATCACCCGTGATTGTTATTTCCAAAAAAAAATATTAAGATCCAAATAATCTCAAATCCTCGAGTGTTTTATAATCGTCCACGTTTCATAGTAACACAATTTCATATCACACGGCAGCTACTGGAATCATTAGTCCAGGTAGCAGTCACCTATGAAAATTTCCTAAATTAAATATTAATAATCAGTAATCACAAGTCCTCAAAAATATGCCAATAATATAATTAGTTCTTGTCTCAACCCGAATATATCTTTTAGATTTGTCTTTATATTCTTGCTTTTATAATTCTCCTTCAGATCCTCAAAGTTTGAGTAAATTCATTGATCTCATAAGAATCCAGATGTACCTATAATTCTTTTCATTTATGATTCCTTAATCGAAAGATCACAGGATTCTCAAATTATCAAAACCTCAAAATATGATTGAATTCTTAAAATATTACTTAGATCTGAAAACTTTAAGATTCTAATCCTTAAAACTAAATCCAAGCAATCAGATTTAAGGTATAGTCATATTGGCCTAAGACAATAACTCTATTTATTGATCTGATTATCACTCCAAGATCCATATCCCCAACATCAGGGTCAAATTCAATATATTGATGTAATTTGATCACTATTTAATCTAGGCATGATTATTATCTTAAGTCCCCTCACTATGTTTTCCTTGGAGACATGTATCTCAAAAGTTTCATATCCAAATTTCCCATAAAATTAATTGTAAGATAATTCTATAATGATTCTCTCAATTATTCTTCTTTGTCCAAATAATCATGTCAAATCTTCAATATCTATCATCAATCTAAACCAAGAATGGTCTTATCAGACATGATCAGGTGGGGGCAGAGTAGGCACGATAACTATATGGATGGGACAGTCACATCAGGGAGATGGTTCAAGGGTTTTCAAGGATAGATTGTATGAGTATGGAGTCAAAAGAGACGTCAAATGACTATTTACTCAGATAATTTCGTGGATGATTATCATATATGTGGGCTTGATTGTATGTATGGCATATAACCTTACTAGACCTGACTCTAATACCAACAAAACTATGTGTAACGCCCCGATCCTGCGGGTACGGAGACGTTACTGCAACGTATATACGCAGGTCAGAAATACCCTCACGCATATACGCTAAGCATCAGTACAGGCAAGAATCAGAGTACGGAAGCAAGTGGTGCATTATACATTCCAACACATGAGTACAGTTACAAAATTATCACCAAATGTGATCCAATATTACATGAATATTACATCACCAATATGGCGCAAATGCGAGAATACAAGTAGATGTACAAGTATGAATAGTACAAAAGGAGGCTCAGAGTCATAACAGGAAACTCTAGAGCCGAACAAGAGGGCCTGAAAGGATGGGACTCCGGACGGTCTGCTGGAGATCCACACTACCGCTGCGCCACTCTGATCAGCAACTAGGGGAATCTACAGGCTCCAAGCTCCATGACCTGGACATGAGGATCCAGGGGAGTCAGATGAAACTCCCCAGGCGAGTGGTGATACAAAAGCCAGATGGCGTGCTGAGATAAGCATATGTGTATCGATAAAATCGAATCATAATCATACATCGAAAACCGTGTCGTGAGCAGAAGCATGCAGGAGAAAGTAGACATGATAAGTGATATCAAGCAGGAAGTACTCGTGGTATGATAAGACAAGATCAGGAGACTGGTGGAATAGGATACAAGTGGTAAAGCAGGGTATGAGCAGCAAATATAATAATAACCATATAAACCGAAAATCCGATGTAAAACCCGATGAAAGCAAACTCGGCAAAGCATACAACAGATCCATGGTTGGCATCTTTTATTATTATTATTATTACTCGTCTTATCCTGATGTCTAGATATGTGAACTAGCGTCCCAGCACACATATATCCACATCCGAGTAAAGCGAGATTGTTATTGGAAACCAGCGGGGGTATCAACGAACTATGTTTACAGTGGGTCCCGTACATGCCCGGACCGACCACGACCCAGGACGTTCCATCGCTGGCGTATGGAACCGGCCGCAAGGCCTCAGGAGGGTCTTATATCATGCCCTTATCAAGATGGTACCAAGAAGAAGGGAGCCAGCACTCCCCTCGGTCGCCTGGAGGCCCACAGGTCAGACCGGAAGTTTTAGTTGCACAACATGCCTAGTACCACTGTAAACACGAACACATATTGATAGCCACAAGTTTCCCCCGACCTGATGCAAGTTGTTCCTTTTTATAATTTATTATGTCGTTATCAAATTTACAGGAATAGCAGATACAAGACAGGATCAGGAGTTCAGGAGTACATGAGTACTTTAGAGTCAGGTCACTGTATATATAATACAGGATAACAAGTACAAGATTCAAGTCACTGCATGTAATGCAGGATAACAAGTATAGTATTCCCGTAAATGAGATAATCACAGGTCAAGTATATCATGCCAGGTGTTAAGTGATAGCATGACAGGAGGATGATATTTGGCAGGTAACAAGTCATGTCAAGAGGTTGATAATAATCAGGTGGCAAGTCATATCATAACAAGGGGCCTTGCCAAGTAGTATCAGGTCATGGTGTCAGGTGATAACACAACAGTTGTCAGGTGGTACAAACAGGAGTTAAATAGTAGCATGTATAAAGCATGTCAAGTGTTAACATGTCAGGTAAGAACAGGGCATGTGGTAGAATAGTAGCTGAGCACAATCAAGCGGAGCTGAGCAAGCTGGAGTGTACAGACAGCAAACAGTATTTAACACTGGAGCGTCTGGCATGATTACCGGGACAACTCGGCTTAAGGTGCGAGTAGGAATTCCGGCAGCATCTCGCCTAGACGAATCTAGTGGTAAGCGCTGAACGCTGATCATGATAACCAGGCGGAGCTGAGAAACCTGACGATCCCAATCACGTCTCTTTCGAGATAGTGAGAAACCGAGGCTGAAGGGTTCAGAGAAACCTGACGGTCCCAATCACGTCTCTTTCGAGATAGTGAGAGACCGGAGCTGAAGGGTCCAGTCATTGGCACTCGGCCATACACAAATACAGGGACTCAGCCCAATACATAATACATGAAAACATGGAATAAAATACATGTCGACCCGACGAAGCGGGGAAACCCAAATGGAGGCGAGAGCGAGAACACTCGCCTAAATCACCGGAAAGGCCGAAAACTCTGAAATCCATGGAACTCGCGCACGCGCCATAAAATAATATATATTTATGAAGAGAGAGAAAGTGAAGAGGAGAGAGAAAGAGTTAGAGAGAGAAACCTAGAGAGAGAAAGGAACACAGGGAGACGCGGGCTTATGAGAGTGAGACGCGGGGGTCGCAGACGCGGGAGTCGCGTCGCGGGAATAGCAGACGCGGTAATCACAGACGCGGGAGTCGCGTCGCGAAGATGCCACAAACGCGGGGTTCGAGACCCGCGTTCAAATCAGGACGCGAGGAGAACGCGGACGCGGTCGTGGGTTCCGCATCGCGTTAGCACGAGGAGATCACAGACGCGGGTATTAGCTCCGCGTCGTGTCGACACGAGAGGGACGCAGACGCGGGCCTGAACTCCGCGCTGCGTCGATACAAGAACGCGAAGGCCGCGTTGAACAGGTCGCATGCACGCGGGGGTGAGTTCCGCGTCAGCAAATAACAGAGAGGAGGAAGATCTAAAGAGAGAGATAATTTGGAGAGAGAGAAAGGGATAACATGAGAGATAGAGGGAGTTAACAGGGGAGAGAGAGAAGAGAGAGAGAGAGAAGAGGGCAGAAGAGAGAAGAGAGAGAGAGAGAGAGAGAGAAAGGATAGGAGAGAGAGAGAGAGAGAACAGGAGAGAGAGAGAGAAAAAAAAAAGGCAGGAGAGAGAGAGAATTCAGGGGGTTGTTGCCCTCCTGCTCAACAAACAGCGCCCCCCTCTGGGGGCGCTCGGCCTGGCCGCCGGCCAGGTGGCGGCGCCGGGCGGCGCCGGCCCACCGGCAGGGGAGTGGCGCCGGCCACTCCCCAGGAGAGAGGGGGAGAAAGAGGGGGCTGTTGCCCCCTCAACAGAGAAGGAGAGGGGGGTTGTTGCCCCCCTCAGCCCACGCACAGGGGGCCCAGGTAGGCCCCCTGGCCGCCCATGGCCGCCGGCACGCCGCCGGCGGCGCCGGGATCCGGGGGTGGCGCCGGCCACCCCAAAAGGTGAAAAAAAGGGGGGGTTTTGTGGTGGTGGAGGAATTGGAGGAGATGGGAAGAGGAGGAGGAGTTGGGTGTTGTAGGGGTGGAGTTTGGGTGGAGAAGATGGTGGTGAGGTGGTTGATTTTGAAGATGATGAAGAAGAAGAGGAAGGTTGAGATGGTGATGATTTTTGAGGAGGATGGAAATGGTGGGGTTGTTGGTGATGGTGGTGAGGAGGCGCGGCCACCGGAGTTAGGGGGACCTCCTCGCCGGCGTCGAGGTGGCCGGAGGTGGTGGTGGCCGGTTGGGTGCTGGCCTCTCATGGAGAAAAGAAGAAGAAAGAAAAATGAGGAGAAGAGAAAAAGAAAGAAAGAAAAAGAAAAGAAAAAGGAAAAGGAAAAAGGGGGGTGATGATGAGGGATGGGATTGATGAGAGAGGGGGTGTGGTGATGGGATGTGGCCCACGTGGAGGGGTGTGGGCTGGATTTGGTGGGATAAAAGAAAGGAAAGAAAGAGAAGAAAAGAATAGATTTGAATAAAAAATAATATTATAATATGGTCGCGAAAAATCGACTGTTCCGGAAAAATCCCAAAAAAATACCCGGAGGTAGAAAACGTCATCTTGAGGAATAATATGAAATCGGTTTTCAGAAATAAAATCCCGTTTTCAAATTAAAAATCCGGAAGTCAACCGCCGATACCGGTCTACACCGGGTCGGCCGGATTTTGATAAATTCTGAAAAATCTCAGAAAATGTATTAAAGAATAAAATATGATTTTAAGAAGTAAAGTGAAAACGAAAAATTCAGAAATTCAATCCCGATTGTAAACTAAAAATCCTGGAATCAACCAGCGATACTGGCCGACACCCAATCCAGTGGAATTTTCATAAATTCATAAAATCCTCAGAAAAAGTATTTAGACAGGAAATGTGGTTTAAGAAATAATGTAAAAAGGCACTTTTAGTAATTCCAATCCATTTGTAAATTAAAAATTCGGGAATCGGTCAGCGGTACTGGTCGACACCGGTTTTGAAGATTTTCAATTTAATTCAGAAAAATTCCAGAAAATCATAGAAAATCTAAATATTGAAAAACGATTTTTAAAACTGAAATCGGTCAAATCTAAATACCAGAAAGACCAATCGAGTAATACCCTAGGATCGGGTCCTCGGTTCAGACTAGGGCGGACTCCGAGTACGTGAATCCGGTCCTAAGACAAAACGATCATATAAATAATTCATAATACCAAATAAATACAGGAAGTAAATCGAAAAATACGATCGAAAAATCTGAATACGCAACTAAGTACGTATTCTGGGAGCGGGGTGTTACAATCCATCCACCTTACAAAAAATTGCGTCCTCGCAATTTCGATAAGGGGTAAATTGAACACCAAGAGGATAAGGGCGGAATTATACCAATTAAGATACGAGTCACTATAGGTAGGGCTCTCAAGTTAACTGAACAACAATCAGAATATAGACATCATCTGCACTTCCGGCTGTATAAATCTCCGAACGATGCCAAATAATACTGACTGATTACACAACTTTGCAATAGAATTCCCGCTGTACTGCATACTTAATGTTGCTCCACGAATGAGCCAGAATACTGAAGATAATGAAAACCCTGATAGTCTTGAGCATAATAAAGAAGACCGATAATTGAGAATTCCGAATACCAGGCATCGATCACTCTGAAAGATATAACCGAGAATATAGAATACCCGTAGAGAATCCCGACTACTGACTTCTGAAAGATCACCCGATCGGGATCAATCTTGAGAATACCCAAGCTTCATAGAATTGGCCGAAGAGATCATATCATAGCTTCATTTAGAACCAGCCACTACCCCTCTAGTTTATTCATATCTTAAGTTGGTATAAAGGCTTCGAAAAATCAAAACAGGGGAAAGATAGGAGGGATTAGGAATCAAAGGAAAGATGATCAAGAAAATAGATAACTCTGTACTTGTAGTTGGATTGTATAACCAGGACTCATACATTCCAGTTGCAAATTTCTTTACCATTAATTTGCCGTCTGGACGTACTGAGGATGCGAGAGCCTAGGCTCTGATACCACCCCTGTAACGCCCCGATCCTGCGGGTACGGAGACGTTACTGCAACGTATATACGCAGGTCAGAAATACCCTCACGCATATACGCTAAGCATCAGTACAGGCAAGAATCAGAGTACGGAAGCAAGTGGTGCATTATACATTCCAACACATGAGTACAGTTACAAAGTTATCACCAGATGTGATCCAATATTACATGAATATTACATCACCAATATGGCGCAAATGCGAGAATACAAGTAGATATACAAGTATGAATAGTACAAAAGGAGGCTCAGAGTCATAACAGGAAACTCTAGAGCCGAACAAGAGGGCCTGAAAGGATGGGACTCCGGACGGTCTGCTGGAGATCCACGCTACCGCCGCTGCGCCACTCTGATCAGCAACTAGGGGAATCCATACGCTCCAAGCTCCATGACCTGGACATGAGGATCCAGGGGAGTCAGATGAAACTCCCCAGGCGAGTGGTGATACAAAAGCCAGATGGCGTGCTGAGATAAGCATATGTGTATCGATAAAACCGAATCATAATCATACATTGAAAACCGTGTCGTGAGCAGAAGCATGCAGGAGAAAGTAGACATGATAAGTGATATCAAGCAGGAAGTACTCGTGGTATGATAAGACAAGATCAGGAGACGGTGGAATAGGATACAAGTGGTAAAGCAGGGTATGAGCAGCAAATATAATAATAACCATAAACCGGAAATCCGATGTAAAACCCGATGAAAGCAAACTCGGCAAAGCATACAACAGATCCATGGTTGGCATCTTTTATTATTATTATTACTCGTCTTACCCTGATGTCTAGATATGTGAACTAGCGTCCCAGCACACATATATCCACATCCGAGTAAAGCGAGATTGTTATTGGAAACCAGCGGGGGTATCAACGAACTATGTTTACAGTGGGTCCCGTACATGCCCGGGACCACGACCCAGGACGTTCTATCGCTGGTGTATGGAACCGGCCGCAAGGCCTCAGGAGGGTCTTATATCATGCCCTTATCAAGATGGTACCAAGAAGGAGGGAGCCAGCACTCCCCTCGGTCGCCTGGAGGCCTACAGGTCAGACCGGAAGTTTTAGTTGCACAACATGCCTAGTACCACTGTAAACACGAACACATATTGATAGCCGCAAGTTTCCCCCGACCCGATGCAAGTTGTTCCTTTTTATAATTTATTATGTCGTTATCAAATTTACAGGAATAGCAGATACAAGAAGGATCAGGAGTTCAGGAGTACATGAGTACTTTAGAGTCAGGTCACTGTATATATAATACAGGATAACAAGTACAAGATTCAAGTCACTGCATGTAATGCAGGATAACAAGTATAGTATTCCGTAAATGAGATAATCACAGGTCAAGTATATCATGCCGGGTGTCAAGTGATAGCATGACAGGAGGATGATATTTGGCAGGTAACAAGTCATGTCAAGAGGTTGATAATAATCCGGTGGCAAGTCATATCATAACAAGGGGCCTTGCCAAGTAGTATCAGGTCATGGTGTCAGGTGATAACACAACAGTTGTCAGGTGGTACAAACAGGAGTTAAATAGTAGCATGTATAAAGCATGTCAAGTGTTAACATGTCAGGTAAGAACAGGGCATGTGGTAGAATAGTAGCTGAGCACAATCAAGCGGAGCTGAGCAAGCTGGAGTGTACAGACAGCAAACAGTATTTAACACTGGAGCGTCTGGTATGATTACCGGGACAACTCGGCTTAAGGTGCGAGTAGGAATTCCGGCAGCATCTCGCCTAGACGAATCTAGTGGTAAAGCGCTGAACGCTGATCATGATAACCAGGCGGAGCTGAGAAACCTGACGATCCCAATCACGTCTCTTTCGAGATAGTGAGAAACCGAGGCTGAAGGGTCCAGAGAAACCTGACGGTCCCAATCACGTCTCTTTCGAGATAGTGAGAGACCGGAGGCTGAAGGGTCCAGTCATTGGCACTCGGCCATACACAAATACAGGGACTCAGCCCAATATATACATACATGAAAACATGGAATAAAATACATGTCGACCCGACGAAGCGGGGAAACCCAAATGGAGGCGAGAGCGAGAACACTCGCCTAAATCACCGGAAAGGCCGAAAACTCTGAAATCCATGGAACTCGCGCACGCGCCATAAATAATATATATTTATGAAGAGAGAGAAAGTGAAGAGGAGAGAGAAAGAGTTAGAGAGAGAAACCTAGAGAGAGAATGGGACACAGGGAGACGCGGGCTTATGAGAGTGAGACGCGGGGGTCGCAGACGCGGGAGTCGCGTCGCGGGAATAGCAGACGCGGTAATCACAGACGCGGGAGTCGCGTCGCGAAGATGCCACAAACGCGGGGTTCGAGACCCGCGTTCAAATCAGGACGCGAGGAGAACGCGGACGCGGTCGTGGGTTCCGCATCGCGTTAGCACGAGGAGATCACAGACGCGGGTATTAGCTCCGCGTCGTGTCGACACGAGAGGGACGCAGACGCGGGCCTGAACTCCGCGCTGCGTCGATACAAGAACGCGAAGGCCGCGTTGAACAGGTCGCCTGCACGCGCGGGTGAGTTCCGCGTCAGCAAATAACAGAGAGGAGGGAGATCTAAAGAGAGATAATTTAGAGGGAGATCTAAAGAGAGAGATAATTTGGAGAGAGAGAAAGGGATAACATGAGAGAGAGAGGGAGTTAACAGGGAGAGAGAGAAGAGAGAGAGAAGAGGGCAGAAGAGAGAGAGAGAGAGGATAGGAGAGAGAGAGAGAGAACAGGAGAGAGAGAGAGAGAGAAAAGGCAGAGAGAGAGAGAATTCAGGGGGGGCTGTTGCCCCTCCTGCTCAACGCACAGCGCCCCCCTCTGGGGGCGCTCGGCCTGGCCGCCGGCCAGGTGGCGGCGCCGGGCGGCGCCGGCCACGGCAGGGGAGTGCGCCGGCCACTCCCCAGGAGAGAGGGGGAGAAAGAGGGGGCTGTTGCCCCCTCAACAGAGAAGGAGAGGGGGCTGTTGCCCCCCTCAGCCCACGCACAGGGGGCCCAGGTGGGCCCCCTGGCCGCCCATGGCCGCCGGTACGCCGCCGGCGGCGCCGGATCCGGGGTGGTGCCGGCCACCCCAAAAGGTAAAGAGGGAAAAAAAAGGGGGGGTTTTGTGGTGGTGAAGGAATTGGAGGAGATGGGAAGAGGAGGAGGAGTTGGGTGTTGTAGGGGTGGAGTTTGGGTGGAGAAGATGGTGGTGGAGGTGGTTGATTTTGAAGATGATGAAGAAGAAGAGGAAGGTGAGATGGTGATGATTTTTGAGGAGGATGGAAATGGTGGGGTTGTTGGTGATGGTGGTGAGGAGGCGTGGCCACCGGAGTAGGGGACCTCCTCGCCAGCGTCGAGGTGGCCGGAGGTGGTGGTGGCCGGTTGGGTGCTGGCCTCTCATGGAGAAAAGAAGAAGAAAGAAAAATGAGGAGAAGAAAAAAAGAAAGAAAGAAAGAAAAGAAAAAGAAAAAGGAAAAAGGGGGGTGATGATGAGGGATGGGATTGATGAGAGAGGGGGTGTGGTGATGGGATGTGGCCCACGTGGAGGGGTGTGGGCTGGATTTTGTGGGAGAAAAGAAAGGAAAGAAAGAGAAGAAAAGAATAGATTTGAATAAAATAATAATATATAATATGGTCGCGAAAAATCGACTGTTCCGGAAAAATCCCAAAAAAATACCCGGAGGTAGAAAACGTCATCTTGAGGAATAATATGAAATCGGTTTTTAGAAATAAAATCTCGTTTTCAAATTAAAATTCGAAAGTCAACCGCCGATACCGGTCTACACCGGGTCGGCCGGATTTTGATAAATTCTGAAAAATCCCAGAAAATGTATTAAAGAATAAAATATGATTTTAAGAAGTAAAATGAAAGCGGAATTCAGAAATTAAATCCCGATTGTAAACTAAAAATCCTGGAATCAACCAGCGATACTGGCCGACACCCAATCCGGTGGAATTTTCATAAATTCATAAAATCCTCAGAAAAAGTATTTAGATAGGAAATGTGGTTTTAAGAAATAATGTAAAAAGGCACTTTTAGTAATTCCAATCCGTTTGTAAATTAAAAATCCGAGAATCGGTCAGCGGTACTGGTCGACACCGGTTTTGAAGATTTTCAATTTAATTCAGAAAAAATTCCAGAAAATCATAGAAAATATAAAATATTGGAAAACGATGTTTAAAACTGAAATCAGTCAAATCTAAATATCAGAAAGTCCAAATCGAGTAATACCTAGGATCGGGTCCTCGGTTCAGACTAGGGCTGACTCCGAGTACATGAATCCGGTCCTAAGAGAAAACGATCATATAAATAATTCATAATACCAAATAAATACAGGATGTAAATCGAAAAATACGATCGAAAATCTGAATACGCAACTAAGTACGTATTCTGGGAGCAGGGTGTTACACTATGTCACGCCCTGCTTCCAAAATACGATGTACGGGTAGGTGACAATAGCCAGCAGATACTCACGAAGAGTGAAATCTCTTCCATGAATACCTTAAGCTGTCAATAACGAGCAGGATAGCACATATATGCATATACAATCAAACGCAGGAATAAAAGTACATATATGAAATACTGAAATATAAACAATATCATCCACCATTTCTAAATAAGACAAGTCAAGAAAAGAAACTAAACTCACCGGAGAACAACTGAACCAGAATGCGATCTATGATCAACTCTCTATACTGGCTTTCTGATCTAGATACTGAAAAATAATAAAACTTCATCAGAAGCGGACCAAAAAGTGCACACACGAAAAGAAAGAAACATAAAATGAAAATGTGAAAATAAAGGGCAATATAAATAGAGCATTGGAGTGAAAGAATAATAAATCTGATGGTATAGAAACTAACAGATAAAACACTAGCGAGAATAATAGAACAATAGATCATATGAAATAAGGTCATGCATGATGCTATGACATGAATATAATGAACATGAAATACCCAGGACGAGTAATATTGTATAACATAATCATAAGATCACAAGAGCAGGAGATCACAACTTAAAATCACACTGTCAGTCCAGAAATATCATGTAATCAAAATAATGCATGCCACAGGAGTCTCAAGTATCAGAATTATGAGAATACAAGTCAGGTACTAGATCACATGAAGGATCAGTACGAGGCGAGCTAGACCACTGAAGACAATTCAGGATATGATACAAGTGCATATGTTAAGCATTTTATTAACCTTATACTAATGCAATCATCCCATGCCCCGTCCTACAGGACAACTGCATATCATACAAATGATGCGTTAATGCATCCTGATAGCAGGGAGAAACAGTTCACTATACTCAGGTATCATGTAACATGTAATAATAGGGGCACGCATAAATCACAAGAACACAAGATCACGTGTGGTAATGCCCTCGGAGTAGCCGCCCTTCCAAGCACACCCCCCTGATTTTCCCTACTACCAGTCTCCCCTAGTAACCCCGGCTTGATTAATTTCATTAATCAATGCAAGTGCAAGACAATGTGTGACTCAGTATAACATGACCTGGATTTGGTATAGCAAAATTATGTCAATTTTAATTGGATGCACGCAAGAAAATTAACGAGATGCAAAACATGATATGCAAGACAATGTAACAAGATCATGAAATAATACCAAAAAAATTAGAGTTGTTTATATAATCGAAAAGAGAGTTAAACGGGATTTTGAGGTAATACCGGTGATAACGAAACACAGTATCAAGAATTAAGATTTCAAAGGATAATTTCAATAAATAGAAAAGTCAAAGAGAAGGGGATCATGTACACTTGCATGAAATGACGCGATTTCATGTCCAAATAGCATCTGATCTTCACTGCACGAACCAGTACGAATCTTCAGATCATCTCATAAGTCGGTCTTCGCATCGCCTGGCTATCAGGTCCACAGTGAACACCAATCCAAATCTCTCGCAACGGGTCTGGATCTCACCAAATGGGTCTGTATTGTTGCAACAGGCAACCGAACATTCATGGATACACATACACATAAATGCACACCTACACATGTACACACAAACACATACGTGTATACCGACATACATACGTAACACGTACATATATACTATATACATACATTCCCACACATACATACATATTATATATGTACCCACACATGCATATACCATACATATATATACACTATTTCTCATGCCACTCATAATTACAATACACATGGATAATTCACACATCCATGCACAGTACACACTCGCGCACGCACGCACATGACATATGTATATACCCAGACATGTACCTACAGTGCATACACACGTGTATACCCACATATGAGTATACACACAGGCACAAACATAGACTTATATATATATATATATATATATATATATATATATATATATATATATATATATATATATATATATATATATATATATATATAATATATATATATATATATATGTGTGTGTTTGTGTGTGTGTGTGTGTGTGTATACACCTATATATATATATATGTGTGTGTGTGTGTGTGTGTGTGTGTGTGTGTGTGTGTGTGTGTAGGTGTATACACACACACACACACACACACACACACACTATATATATAGGGGGGAGTGTGTGTGTGTGTACACACACACACCTATATATATATATATATATATATATATATATATATATATATATATATATATATAGGTGTGTGCGTGCGTGCAGCACGCGCGCGCGCGCGCACACACACACCCCTATATGTGTGTGTGTGTGTGTGTGTGTGTGTGTGTGTGTACACACCCCCCTATGTGCGTGTAGGGGGTGTGTGTGCACACACACACCATATAGGTGTGTGTGTGTGTACACACCTATATATATGTGTGTATATATATACACCTATATGTGTGTGTGTGTACCTATATATATGTATGTATGTATATATATATGTATATATACCTATATATATGTATGTATTTATATATTATGCATATATACATACATATATATATATATATATATATATATATATATATATATATATATATATATAATATATATATTATAGACACACACACACACACACACCACACACACACATACATATATATACATACACACACATATACGTAAATATGTATATCAGCCGACAGCTGAGAGTCCCTCTCACCCTACGGTGACGTGGCACATTATTAGCCACACTAGGAAGGACAGCCCGCCTATTGAAACAGTTGAAATTACTAAATGCCCCTGTGGTAAAAGATAGTGGATCTGTATATTTTTTATTATTTTTATATTTCTGACGTTAGTCAATATTGTCACAATATTTTTTATAACTACGACCAAACTGCAACCAACTGAATATGAATCGTGTCTCTTCAAGTGCAACTTCATCAAATCACGAAACAATTTGAATGTTTCTTTTTTAAATCTTTTTTTTGCTAGGTTTTATATATTCTAGGAATGCGCCTAAGCTCGTAGTAGTCAATAAAATTTCTCAATAGTTTTAAAAAAAATTAT
>JAVJIF010005671.1:0-45000 GCA_038442645.1 Agave tequilana
GTAGGGGCAGACATTTCTAAAAGAAAGGTAGTTTGAGTTAGAAAAGAAAAAAATAACCCTTAATATAACAACTCAAAATTGAAATATCGAGGCTAGGATCCAACTATGAAATTCACAACTTAGAAAAGGGATGCCGTAATCTAATTGCAAATTTCATACAGGTATGTCTTTTGAGACTCATTGAAACTATTCAATAGCATGTTTAATCTCAGATTATGCTCTTACATTTGTGACGGGATACCGAGGATCACAAACAAGATGTGAATAACCATGCAAATGTGCTTGGTAACCTTCATGTCATTTATCATCTCAATTGATGTGCTGGTAAACCACACACACTCATCAACAATAACAATTATAAGATACCCATTACTGCTCTTTATTAGCCCTATTAGTGTGCTGGTTAACCACACACGCACCACTAATGACTTATAAGGTTGAATGTGCAATTTCATGGGTTAGCATACAATTTCACATTTTTTCTTAAAGTAACTAAGATGGGATTTAATAAAATTTAGTTACCTTTTATTATCATTATACTTTTAATGAGAATCAATATATATATAGTCCTATCAAAACCCGTTCAGTTAATGACCCTCCACTAATCGAGGAAGTGGTGGGTGAGAGTGGACACCCATACATCTACCATTATATAGGCAGAGTTACCTTATCAATTCAACAATTATAGCAAATTCAATTGAAAACAACCAAGCTCTGATACCACTGATGGGTTTTAGGTATTACAAACAAACTTAGACTTTTAAGGGAGCAAGCAACCTAAAAACATGATCTATGTTTTCACAATTGAACCTATAACTTTGAACATAAAAGAATCCTAATATCCCAGTAATTAATTAAAATTACTACAGAAGAAAAAATATAATTACATACCTTTTAGTTGTTATAGTAAACAACTAAAATTATCCCTTCAGATCTCTTGGAAACAAGCACCACAAACGTCGTGCCTCTTTAGTGTTATAGTAAACAACTAAAATTATCCTTCAGATCTCTTGGAAGGAAGCACCACAAATGTCGTGCTCTGATGGAATCACACCGAACGATTCAAAAATTTAACTAAGTATGGATGAACTATCAAAGAGTTCTTCCAAGAGGAGAGAAAGAAGGAGGCTAATACTCAAGCCAAGAGGTAGTGAATTAGAATGAATCCCTAAGGTCCTATTTATAGCCTTGGATAACCTCCAGTTTTCTTATCCCACCAATGTGGGACTAATTTCCCAAAGGAAATTTTGTTCTCCTTTTAGTTATACTATTTTTGAATCTCGAGGGCAACCCAAAAGGACTATGCTGCTATCAATTATAGTTATGACTTAGACACCTAATCCAACAAAATGATGTGGAAGCTTCCAAGTGCTAGGAATAACAAGAAGGCCCCTTACCTTACAGAGCTCCAACATGGGAAAGGGAGATGATAATGGCTATAGCAAAAAGTGGGCAAAAATATCTAGTAACTTTGAGGAAGCACAAGGAATGAATGCATACATTGAGAGGACCACATGGGGAAGGGGTTGGTGGCTCTTGCAACCTTTAGCTGCCCTGCATAATGATTCTTCCACACTGACACACAGAGCTCAAATAAAATGGTACCATTTGGGGACAAAGTCAATAAAGCTTGTCCATGCTGCGTATAGAAAATTGAAAGAGGCCACCACCTCCCTAATTGCTTCCAGTTCGCTAGGGCTTAAAGGTGAACCGTGGACCCTCTCCATGAACCACAATTGATACATACTGCCATCCAACAACAAGAAAAAAAAGAGAGCAATTGAAGATACTTGCAGGCAAAAAGAAAGTAGAACAGTATGAGCTTCGAATGCATTCTCATTTGCTCCCAAAAACCTACAAGTATAGTAGTAATGACATACTCGGTTACAGCAGCAGGTAAGAGAGAACATGTCAACAAGCTCTGAACTTCTCATCTCTGCCTACCTACAACATCCCTAACATTTCCTGACCCCAATCAACAAACAAAAAGCTCACACACAAACATGATGGGTAACTCAAAAAGTTAAAAAAAAAAAAGAAAGAAAGAAAAAAAAATCAAATGAGTTGTCACACACAAGCTGGGGCAGCCAACGCTTTCGTTGCCACCCGCAGGAGAATTAGCATAGAGAACCGAAGCATTGGCGCTGCGATCCGATCTCTTGAGCAAGGAAGGCAGCACCCTGTTAAAAAAAAATACCAAAGAAGAAACCCCCACTCCATCCCATCGTGAATTAACAAATCTCAATCCACCAACCGAACTTTTCTGCATTGAGAGCATAAGGATTCACCGAGGCCTGAGAGGAAGACCCCCCTGTGAAAAATTGTGCTCTCATGTACAGAGGACAACCCGGTTACTGAACTCCGAATGCCCTCGGGTTCAGTTTCTGCCTAAATCACATATCATGATGAGTTAGTGAGCTAACTTAGTAAAAAAAAAAAAAAAAAAAAAAACTAGGAGTATGGACAATTGAATTCACTTCTAATCCTATATAACCTAGAATCAAACTTCCACCCTCCACATGATGTTATCATCGATACGACCATCTGGCTTCTCCAGAGCTGCAACCTTAGCCATATGACTCCCCGTCATTGTGGCCTTTCCCCTCTCTGCTTGAGGAAGCTCACAGGTTTCACTTACTGAGCCACATTTGATATCAGCTGGAGGGATGAAGCAATCCATTGAAAGGCCAGGAACATTGAATGCCACCTCCTCAATAGTCCAGGCCTCCTCCATCCTGGTCTTTGTGTGGCTCATAGCCACCTCGCCAAATCTGAAAAGGGTCACAACAGAGCGGCCAGTGTGGGCAATCATCACACCCTCAACCAGGCGGTAGTCATCAAGGAAAGAGTTGATGGTTGTCTCCCAATACACTGCATCACCACCAGTATTCGATTGGATCCGAGTCAGGTGGGAGTCTTCCATATGGATGAGAAGCCCAGTTCTCTGGCTGAAATACCCAAACAGAACATGCCTTATGATCTCAGCAGGGCCTTCACTCCTCGCCTTCAGGGTCTGTGGGTCAGTGCGAAGCTTCAGAATGAAGCAATCCTCGCCATTAACCTTCTTCTCCAATGCACCGTGCATTCGCAAACATACTTGCGGTGGTCAATGGATCAAGACCCTGGGTCAGAAAATTAATAGCCGAAGCTTTAGCCAAGGAATTCATAGATTCAACTAGTAATCAAGGATGTAAAAAGCTTTGCACAAATAAAATACATTTCCTCAGTATGATCCTTGAAGAAGAAAGCTTCACAAGTTGTTTCCATTCAAGATCTTTGTTTACTATTATCTTTTAGAGTATTTGATCCTATTTTAAGACTCAATTTCGATTGTGGGCAACTATATTCCTAAGACTGCATGAAACTGAAAGGAACAGTATGAAGGCAGCATGGTTAAATAAATAAAGCTCACCCTAGGTCCTTAGGAACTGAACAAATTCATAAAAAGTCTCACAAAAATATTTAAGAGTAAGGCATTCATTGTCCAGATCATAATTGAAACAGCTAAAGCATCAAGGAAAAAATACTTTTTTTTTGTGTTCTTGAGTCGGTTTTATACCTGAAGTGCTCGGCGGAGGGGCCTGACAGGGCCTTTAGCTGCATGGGCACCGAGCCAGGGGGTGTGTCGCCAAACAAGCTTGCCATTGCAGCCAGCATGGACCTTGCTGCCACCAACAGCAAGCTCAACATACCACATCTCAGGGGCCATCTGCCAGAGGACGAACCCACCAGTCTCAGTAGTTCGTGAAGCATGGCGGTTTTTCACCACCTTGGTTGCTGTCTCAAACTCCGAAGCAACCATCTTGACCTTTCCCATAGCGTAGGAGTTCCTGATCGAGCTCTGAAGCTTCAGTCCTCCAGATGCCGCTGTGTACTGCTGAAGAATGTACTGAGCAGATGAAGTTTCCTGCAATGTGTAAATAAAGGGGAACTGTAAGATAGTAGATAACATATTCCACAAAATCTTAGGAAAAATTACGGACAGTTTTTTACTTAAAATACAAATCTAAACTGCAAGGATGGAAAAAAATAGAAATTATATATAAACGACAGCCCACCTTCCCTAAATCTTTAGGAGTGAATGAAATCCAGATGTGAGGATACAATGCCAACCAAGGGATCAAGTTAAGTAATATCAAGCCCAATTATAAAAGAGACCCATCATTCACAAGAATCAAAATGTTATGGATAACCCAGAGGATATGATTTCCAAATAGAAAACACCCAGAAGATTTTTATTATTTTTAATGCATTAATAACACTTAAATCTTGAGGAATGAAGAAAAATCTCCTGCTTGACTACATAATGTCCTAAAAATACAAAATTGCAAAAACAACAAAAAGAGGAATTATATTAAAGAGACAGCCATCTTCCCTGAATCTTTAAAGCTGCAGAAAATCAACCGTGTAAATTAAAAAAAAAAAAAAAACACTGACAAAAGAAAAAACATTACTCCACTCGAATCAAATTTACCCTCTAGATGAACAAAATAACTTACAAATAAGTTATAGAAAACATCAAAATATTCAAATTTGAAGAAAAATAGCGCAAATTAGTCACATGAAATCAATGCAAAACAACGAAAACGCAAGAAACACATCAAGCGTTAGAATTTAAAGAATCTATACAAAATAACCGACAACTTCGATGATAAAGGGCAATGAAGCCTCAAACCAAGTAAAGATTCAGAGGAAATCTCAATTGAACCCATCAGGCATTTTCTCAAACCGTTAACGACTAAAAATTTCTAACAAAAAAGAAGCCAAGAAACCAAGAAGAGAGAAAGAGCTCTCACAATGGGAGTATCCTTAATGCTGAGATGCGGCAGCGGCTCCCCGTAGCTAACGTGTATCGGGGCCAGCGGGGCCCCCATTACCCCAAGCAGCAGCCTCAAGTCCGAGCGACGGTAACCCGATCCAGCGACCGACGGCGCCTTCGACAGCAGGAACCAGTTGCGCTCCCTTCTTGGATCCCCGCCCTCTCCGCCTCGCCTGGATCCGGCCCCTCCATCAACGGGGCCAAGATTCCGGATCTTGGAACCGGAGGATCCAATAACCCATTAGTGAGCTGCTGGGACTGGCTCCGACACCCCTTCCAACGCCGAGGGAAGAGCCCCGTCATCGGCGACGAACTTCGCACTGGGCTCTGCGACCGCGACCTCGCCGGCGAGAGACCCCTGGCGACCGCCGAGAAAAACCCTTGCTTTTTCTCCATTATGGGCTGGTCTGCAAACCCTTTTTTTTTTTGGACTGGAATATAATTTTTTTGAAGACAGCGGGAGGGACAGAAAAAGAAAGCGAGGGGCGCGAGTGTGAGAGTGGGGGGCAGGGAGTGAGAGGTTATCGTGTTGAAGAAGGGAGGAGGCGCGGTCTGGTCACCGATGGTGAGCGTACGCTGCGAGAGGGGTCTTAACGGGGAACGTACGGCGCCGTTAAGGAAGGTTCGCCGGGCTCTGTTCAGTTAAGGGGTTTACGGGGGAGTCTTCTAACGGAAAGCAGACGGCAGGGTTAATATAATACATAATTAAGTGTAATTAGTTAATTGTAAAGTTGGTATATAATCTCGATGCGGTCAACCTTTCCCAACAAAAGAATCACAAGATCGAGGTTCAAATGGCTCGTTCATTGCGCCCAAATTTTCACCCAAAAAACTAAGGGAAAATTATCCGAGTCCCATGAAATATCCATGCGAAAAAATGTCCATATGAAAAAATTTTCTAGAGTTTCAAGCCATGTGAATTAAGCTCTTGGATAAGTTAAGTGAAAAAGCTCGTCTCAACTCAAAATTTTTAATGCTCATATTGTTATGCATTCTCTGAGTTGGTTTGAGGGCCTGCGTGACAGATTTAATACTCATACACTCAAGTAGTGTGGGCCGGCATGTAGATTTTTTTTGTCCACTCTATTTTAATTTCTGTCCATTTTAATCTGGATATTTCTTTTATATTGACATTTACATAGATAATTTTTTTGCATAGATGTTATATACATGTCAACACTTCTCTAATTTTTTTTCTATCCACCCTTAATAATGTTAAATGTGTATTGAAATTTTTCTCAGAGATTTACCATAACAATTTATTCATAATTAGCAAATTATTCATAACTGATACTTCTTTATTTTTAACTTATAAATTATATACACTTATAATATTTTGTCTACATTTTTCATACTTTTGTCCACCTTCTCACATATTCGGTCCACTTTTTTCAATATTATGTCCACTTTATTAATATTCTGTCCAACTATTCTAATTTTCTTTAATATTATGTCGACTGTCTTTAAAGTTATATCTCCAAAAATTATGTCCACTTTCTTTAATATCACCTCTTTAATATTCTTTCCGCGTTTCAAAATATTATGTTCACGTACTCTAGTATTCTAGCTACCTTGTGAATGATTTTATCCACTTTCTCAACAATTTATTGAGAATGGAGACAACCTTAGTAGTCCCAGGTGGCAGGGGCGGAGATCACGCCCAATTTTTCTCTTTTTATGTCTGTCTTAGTCAATTTCTATCTACTTTTATATATTTGTCGATTTTTCTTCCTTTCTATCCATCTTCATTAATTTATGTCTACTTTTACAAATTTCCATCAAACT
Organism: Agave tequilana; assembly: GCA_038442645.1. NCBI lineage: Eukaryota > Viridiplantae > Streptophyta > Magnoliopsida > Asparagales > Asparagaceae > Agave > Agave tequilana. The sequence continues at coordinate 6,605 of JAVJIF010005671.1, forward strand.
TTCTCTATTATGTCTACCTTTATCAGTTTTAGTCTTCTTTTATAAATTTCTGTTCAACTTTATCATGATCTACCTTATTAGACCAAATAAACTGCAGAAAAGAATATGTTTAGTCATGAAGAGATTTAGAGGTTCCAGAGAGATAAAAATAAAAATGAGAAGATTATTATAAAATATAAAAGCGCGCCCAACTTTACTCTTTTTCTGTCTACCTCACTTAACTTATGTCCAGTTTTTTATATTTTTATCTCTTTTTTTAATCCAAAATTTTATCTAATTTTATATTTTTTAATACGTAGGAAAAGTATTAGAATAAGTGTAGAAAGTGGATAGAATATTTGATAAGGTGGCAAAAAACATTTAAGAAGGTGGACAAATGTTTTGAGAAGGTGGACGAGTCGAAAGAATATTTTAACAAAATTCTAGAATAGGTAGTTAAAGTATTTAAATAAGTGGACAAAAAATAGAGAAAGTGAAAAGATTATTTGACAAGGTGGACAAAATATTTAAGAAGGTGGATAAATGTTTTATAAAGGTGAACAAAAGTTTGGAGGATGCAGACAAAATATTAGAGGTGTACAGAATTTGTAAGTTAAAAAAAAATAAATAAATATTTATATGTTATGAATAATTTTTTAATCATGAATAAATTACTAACGGCAAATCTCTACGGAAAAAATTCAATGCGCATTTAGTATCCATTGAGGGTAGACAGAAATATAGCATCCATGCAAAAAAATTATCTCTGAAAAATTATCAATGCAAAAAAAATTATTCACCTTAAGGTGGACATAAATTAGATAAGAGTAGAAAAAAAATAAAGCATCCAAACCGACCTACACATCTAACTCGTGACGGACATTAAGTGCCGACTCAAATCAATTCAGACAAAACATCTAATTAAAAATAATATGAATATTTAAAAAAATATAATAGACTTTTGGGTGGGGACGGATTTTTTTCACTTTAAAATTTTAGCCAAAGATTTTAGATTTGAAACTCCAAGAATTTTCATGGATATCTTTTCACGGGGAGCCAAAAAAACAATTTTCCTAAAAACTAACGGCTCGTGCGAGTGTCGGGCAAGTGATGGATGGGGCCCAACAGCAGTCGTGTGGTGGGGCCCGAGCAGCAAAGGGACGTAAAAGAGAACATGAATTTTTTTTTTCTTTTTCGTTTTTTAAATCTTTTGTTTCGATTTTTTGGGGGAGAGACGGCGTCTGGCCACTCGCGTGAAAGAGTTTGAAATGAAAAATGAAACGGTAATTGATGGGTGTTTGGTTGCAAGGAAGTGAGCGGAAGTAAAGAAATGGGGAAGCATAATTGCTCACTTTCCTATCTATCCAAATATCGGAAAAGGAAAATAAGAAAATTTCTTTTCCATTTCTCTTTTCTTTTTTTCACAACAATTTCCTCACTTCTATAGTGCTACAGTTAATTTTGTAGTCATGTAAATCTCATTTTAATAAGTTTTAGCACAAAACAGTTAATTTTTTGATCATGTAAATCTCACTTGTATTCTAATTACAGTTCATTTTTTATTTTTCCTAATTAATTTTTATTTTAATAATATTTTGCGGTCAACTTTGTGGTTAACTTTTCCACTTCCACTTTCACATTACCATCCAAACACTGGAAAATACAAAACATTTTCCAAACCACACTTCCCAACAACATTCAAACACCGAAAAACTTACTCACCAATTCTCAAGTTTCAAAGGGAACTATTATCACTTCCTCACTTCTTCACTTCCTCACTTCCACCCTTAACCAAACAGGCCAGACATCGAACTGATTGCTGCCATGTTTAGGGCACGTGAGTCCACTGCATATAGAAAATGGCGTGTGCCGTTCCGTTTCGTTCCGTTCCTCTCTCTTCTTGAATGTTTGGTTGGATGCTGGGGAATTTGATACTCATGCAGCTCTCACGTGAGAGGGGTACACCCCTCGTACCCACAACTGAGGAAAACAGAAAGAAAATGTGTCGGTCACATGATATTTCTTTGGTACCGTGATTTATATACATGACAATTAAGTTAGCAAAGGACATGAATAATTTAATGTGAATCTGATTTCTTTTTCATTTTTTAATATACGTGAATTTCGTTAGTCCATAACCATCGATTGCAAGTTCTATACTTGAATAATGTATGTATAAGCTTATATACGTATTTACTATAAGAAAACAGACACAGATATGATAATACTTGTGCCACTGTACATCAACTTTGAAATCTTGCTATTAAATTCAATAGAAAAAAGCTGTATTGTTATAAAATACGACAATAAATCTTTTTGTTCTGTTGAATTTAGTGAAGAACATACTTATATTAACTAAGAGGTGGTAAAAAAAATATCTGTCTATTATCTTAAAACTGATAGAAATTATAAAATATTATAATAGTATATGTGTTTTTTTGGCTAAATTCAAAACAGAAGAGTTTTTAATGACACGGAGGGTGTGGGGTTTTTTTTTCTTACAATTTACTATTCTCACAAGTACGTAGGTTGAAAGTGTATAGGACAATCATTTTTCTAAAATTAATACATATTTGTGGCCAACTTTTATATTTTGGAAGAATAACTTCAGTGTTGTTTGAGGAGCTACAGTGTAGTCTAGTGTATAAATTGACTCAAGAGAGACTCACTTCTTGAACTAAGCTGGAATCAAGAGAGTGTGACGTGTGGTTCTGCATAATTTTATTATCGAACCATTTGAGCTTATTTATATTCCAATTTCGTACTTTTCATAGAATTTAGTGGGCATTCTCGAAGTTTGCATTTCTAAGAAAGTTTTAGTATTATTCTTCATATGTGATAGAATCATGATCATCAGTTCTTGAAGAACAGAATTTTCAATTTCAAGTGAAGCATCTCACGATCCCAGTGGTTGTCCAATCGATTGGTCTGAATCAGTTAGAGCACAACGCTCTTCACAGTCACCAGTTCAAACACCGCCTCACGGTACTTCTTCTCCTCCTGATGTGATCACAGACAAGCTCCGAGTTTGCTTCCTGGAGGTCCCCAGTGACTCTCGTCAACGGTTGAGTAAATTAGGCAAAAAAAACAAAAAATTGAAGCATCTCTCTAGTAAAGCTACCACACGTGGGGCCCAGACACCAATGTGTTGTGTGGTACATTCACATGAAGATGAAGGATAGAGAGCTCTTGCCTCCACACGAATTGGTTATCGTACATAGACCATGTGAATTGCAAGGTAGAAGAAGATATCATATAATTAGATAAAGAACGGAAAAGAAAAAAAAAAAAAGGAAAATAAAATTTATAGGTATAATAATTAAAGGATCAGTTACTTCCAAATTTACAGGGAGGGGAAACTTCGAGCATGCATAATGTTACTAGATTCTTTTAACTTGAGTATAATAGGGCTGTCGGCAAGCGCACAAGCAAGAAAGGAGGCTTCCAATACAAAAGGACCATCTCTTGTTTATAAGTTTACTGATTCTTCCTCTTCCATTGCAAATAATTTGCAACAAATACTAGAAATACAAGTATGCATATCTGTGTTTGACGCTACGTCTATAAAATGTTATCGTAGTCTGATAGTTGCCTTTGTTTCATTAAAGAGAAGATAATGGAATGAAACAAATCGATTGCGATTCAGCTAGTCAGATAGTTGTCTTTGTTTCTTTGGGGTGTTTGGTTGCAAGGAAGTGGGCCGAAGTAAGGAAATGAGAAAGTATAATTGCTCACTTCCCTATCTATCCAAACACCAGAAAAAGAAAATAAGAAAATCCCTTTTCCTTTTCTCTTTTCTCTTTTACACAGCCATTTCCTCACTTGCAAAGTGCTACAGTTAATTTTGTGGTCATATAAATCTCATTTGTAATAAGTTGTAACACAAAACAGTTAATTTTTGATCATGTAAATCTCACTTGCATTCTAATTACAGTCTATTTTTTATTTTAATATTATTTTGTGATCAACTTTTTCACTTCCACTTTCACATTACTATCCAAACACCGAAAATGGCATAAATTTTTCAAATCACACTTCCTAACAACATTCAAATACCGAAAAACTTACTAATAATTCTCAAGTTCTAAAAAGAACTATTACCAATTCCTCACTTCCTCACTTCCACCCTTAATTAAGGCCCTTGTAATGGAACAGATTGATTGCCATTCAGCTAGTCTGACTGTTGCCTTTGTTTCAACAAAGAAGAGATAATGAAATGAAACAGATTGATTGCGATTCAGTGGACACATCTTTGTATTGGGAATGAGAGAGAGAGAGGAATGATTCCAACATTAGTAAGCCACTATAATGGGCAGAGAGTGACAGTTGTGTGGAATCTATAGCTAATTGAATAGATGCAAAACTATTGTTTCATGTCTTTTCCTCTGAAAAGGAAGGAATCTAATCCGAATTTGTGGGTAGCTAGCTAGTTGAGACATGACTTGATCAGATTGATTGGTCACTTGTTAGTTTTCTCATTTTAGAACTTCTTCATAAATGGAATTTGATTAGATTCATATTACTTTTGGATGCTCGAAATGGTAACCAATTTGTACATTAAGTTTTGATAATTTTTAGCTTGTTGAACATAGATATATTCTTTCTTAATGCAATGCACAAATAGAGAATATTAGTAAACCTATGCCTATCTAAAGAAAAACATAGTTTTCATGCCTACGTTGTATTATTTAGCTCCACCCCTTTAATTGCACCACTTATTGTGTGAATATATATCTCCCTGTGATCCTAATTAAAAAGGTCAAATTTTTCGGTGAATATTGATACTACAACTCTATCTAAACTTCTGAGGAGAAATTGCGTAAAATCACCCTGTACTATTACTAAAATTAGAAGAAAAAGAAAATATGAGCCAATAGTACAAAATAGGTCAGATAACTCGAAACAAAGAACAAAAATTTTGATTCACGAACATGAACCAACAAAAGAAAAAAAGAATGAAAAAAGCTATTCTGAAGGATACCCCTAGTTTTGGTCCCATTTTTTTGGGTGACCATAACATTCCTCATACGCAAGTTACAAAACCAATACATATAACTTCAATCCTCATAATTTTTTTCTATTTCGTGAGATTTTCTTTGATTTTATTTTGACAAACATCATTTACAATATGAGCATAATAGGATGTACATTGATCAGAAAGATAATGATTAGTACACTGATAATGGGTATACAATAGGATGAAGATATATATATGTGTGCGCGCGCGCGCAGTGGTAAGATTTTGATCTTTATTCGGATCGCGACACGTGTTCACCTCATTCGGAGCATCCCAAACAAACAACAAACTCAACATACCAGCAGGCCCATTGCAGGCCAAAGAAAAAAGACCGAGTATCTTCCTGAAGCTGAGAAAGGTCGAGCACCTTCCTGAGATCGCTTCTCACACTCAGCTGTTCCCGAGGCCACTCATCCTTCCAAGGACTCCTCCGTCCCGAGAACTCTCATGCTCCCTCCCAATCGTCCTGAGGTTCACTTTTTTGCAAAAAACTTTCACTCCCAGCAAGATAACTACAGCAACCACCCTCCTTGATCTCCGTCTATAAATAGCTACATCAACATGCCTCCTTAATTTTTGCCTTCAGTTACACATTCTGACTTCCACCACATTTGTAACGTCCTGGGCAGTTCTGAGCTGGGCAAGATTTTTAGGAAAATCCCAACAATCAAGCGCCCACAATCCCAACAGTTACAATAACTCCACATATGAAGATCGTAGCAATTGCGCCAATCTCGCCAGCATTCCATTCGCCTCTACGCCAATAATTCAGTACAAATAGATGTTCTCCTCCAAGAAGAAGGAGAATCGAATCTTAGAGAATTGAACTTGTAATATAGTGTTGAGAATTTTTTCTAATCTCTTTGATTTAGTGTAATCTCTCTCTTTGCTCCAGGTTTTCTGTCCTCGGCTTTTTCACGTAATTCTCTATTATTTGCATCTGATTTACATTTCTATTGACAATTTGAGTGTAGATAAATTCTCCGAAAATTTACCTCTATATTTTAGTACTTTCATTGAGATCTGAGTTCCTACACGCAAGATCTCTCTCCCCTAACAACCTACAACCTCCTCAAAAAGCCTCCCCAAAGAAAGATGGCCTCGAAGAAGCATATGGTCATTCACAACACCGCCACGACCAAGAACAGATTCGCCAGCACCACTGAGGGTACGATCCTTTGGCTTGTTGATGACTGACCACATATCACCGAAGACACAGCTCCCGTCACCACAGGAACTAGTCACAAGCATCCAGTCGTCACAATAGCACGAAAACTAACTTCTTTGGATATTCTATGAGATGAGAGAGTAAATGAAGAAACAACAAGAGCAATCCGATCGCAAGCAGGAGCAGATGGCCATCGATCGCGAGAATATCCTCCGAGAGCAAAAAAAGTTGAGATTGTCAAACCAACAACTCCAAGCCCAAGTCACAACCCTCCAGAACAATCTAGCACAGATTGGGGGCGAGCTCGAGAACAACAAGTCTCCTTATCTCCTTGCCCTTGATAAGCTAATACAGAAGTGGGTTATGGAGGCCAAATCGCTGGACCACCCATCTGTAACCACAAAAATTCACGATTCTCCTCTCCCCGAAGAGATCCAAAAGTGTGATTTCCCGAGAAAATTTTCGACTACCACTTTCACCTACTACTCTAGAGTGAGTTATCTAGTTCAACACATCTAACACTTTCGAGATAAGATGGTGATCTACTACTGCAATGATCCAATAATGTGCCTGACTTTCCCTCCAGCCTGAAAGGTGCAGTCTCAGATTGGTTTTATTCCCTGCCACCGCACTCTCTCCACAATTTCACGGAGGTGACCAAGGTATTACCCACTTAATATGTCTCTCACCGAGAAGCCAAGAGAAATAGCCATCATCTCCTCTTCATCAAAATGAGGAAATAAGACAGTCTCAAGTCATATATCAACTTCTTTCAGAACCAGCTAACCAAAGTCTCTAATTGTGGTGAAGAAGTCACCGCGCTCACGTTCATCAGCGGGCTGCAGGTCACTCATGCACTGTACAGACACCTCCTAAAGCACAATATCGTCAAGATGAGCGAGCTTCTTTCCCGAGCTTAGCCTTACATCTAGCTTGGAGAGGGGATGAAGGCTTCATCCAACCACTCCGTGAAACCAGCGATGGTGAAGGAAAATCAAAGTCTCCGCACGAATCTCCCGACCACGCTCAAAATCGATACTGGGGGCAACCTGCTCACAAGAAACAAGCACTCTCAGTCCTCCTCCAAATACACTCCAAGACTATAAGTTAATGGAATACTTCACTCCGCTGAAACTCCTGATCAATGAGGTTTTCAGCACCATCAAAGACCAGCCCTGAGTCAGACGCCTGAGACCAATCCAACACAACCCTTACTTTTTGGGTCGGAGGGATATTGTTCTTACCGTGACTGTAAAGGGCACTACCGTCCACTGTTGGGCCCTCCGAAGGTACCTGGAGAAGCTCGTCCAACAGGACTTACTTAAAGAGTACATCCTCATTCCGAAAGCAACCTCCGGACAACGAAAAACTCAATCATCTCGGGAGTACACTTGATCACCTAATACAAGACGATCAATTAACTATCCAAGTTTAAGAGTATAGGGCATACTTCCTTCCATTTCTTATTCTGTGTACTCTATATTTGAACAAAATATTATTTTATGCTCTTAACCATTCGAATATATCTATCCAAGGTAGTATATCCATCCATTGCAGTCTATCCATCCACATGTCCTGATGATGAGATTTTTCCTATTCGGAGGCAGCCATAAGACTTCTCCATAGATGGGATTTTCCCTACTTAGAAATTAATGTGAATTCAACTTCATAGCTGAGATTTTTCCACTTGAACGAAAAATTTGTAGGTACCGCAGATGAGATTTTTCCCCACTCAGAGACCATGCTGTTTTTCTTCCGAACCACTCTCATGTACTTCCAGGATAAAATTTTCGAAAAGCCGATCAATCTTCCGTAGAGGCAGCCAGTCCCGAACAAACCAACAATTGAACAACACAAGAAAGATTAAAATAACTATTCTTGCTTCCATTCATGTACAAATTTTATTTCAAATATTTTCATAACAAATCCTTTCAACATTATGTGATTATATCTAAAAAGTAATACAATATCATACTATGTTTCAGTAAGTTTTTAAAAAGAAATACAGATACTGTTGGCCAAAAGGCCTTCACTTTAATTTTGATGATGACCAACTTATGAAGTAAGTTACTAATGATCTTGTGTTTAATAAGTTTCAGATATTGCTTAAGATCTTAGTATGTGATTAACTTCAATAAAGGATTCAAAATCAAGTTTGGAAGCTAATACGTGTAGATTCAAGAGTTAACGTTTGGAATTTCTTGTGGCATAAGCGCCATCATCCGGTTTCTTGGAAATCCATGTGCTTGCCAAAATCGGAAGGTGGATTGGGATTCCGAGATCTAAAAACTTGGAATGATTCCCTGCTAGCAAAATCCTTTTGGAACATTCACAAGAAAAAGGACACTTTATGGGTGCGTTGGGTGCATCATATCTACCTTAAAGGGGATGTCTCTGCTTGGGACTGGAAGTGTATAAGGGACGACTCGCCTTTGCTCAAGAGGCTAGTTGCGATTCGTGATAAAATATGCCTTGTAGAAGGGTCCGTTGCGGCGGCAAAGAGGAGGTTATTCTCTTGGGCGGTAGGTGAGCGGATGTGCATATCGTTCGGATATGAGTTTTTTCGATATAAGGGTTCCAGGCTACATTGGCCAAGCTCAGTTTGGAATTCGTATGTCACACCAAAGCATGCTTTTACTCTTTGGCTTGCAGCGCGGAAGAGGCTACCTACAAAAGATAGATAGACCTTTCTTCAGGTTGAGGAATCGTGTGCACTCTGTGTTGGTAATAAGGAATCGGCAGATCATCTATTCTTTCAATGTTCCTTCTCTGCTATGGTTTGGAGATGCATTAGAGACTGGCTGGGTATCTCTCGGGGGATGTCGACTATCTCTAGTGCTCTTAAGTGGATAAAGAAGGAGGCGAAGGGTTCTAGTGGCAAAGCAAAAGCTAAAAAGGTGGCCCTTGCTTGTACTGTTTATCATATTTGGAATGCCCGCAATAGGAAAATTTTTGAAGGCCAGACTCAGGAGGTGGTTTCTACCGTATTCAAGATTAAGCTGCACATCTATAGGACTGTATTCACTTTGGATCCAAATGCCACTGTGGAGTTTTGAGGAGTCTGGGATTTATGACAGAAAAGATGGGCTGCCAGCAGAATTAGTCGACTAATAGGTGTTTCTAGTCGACTGAAGTCAATTATAGTCGACTAACCTTTTTGGCATAGTCGACTCTGTGGCAACAGAGAAGACGGCTACATCCAGATCAACTTTTCAGTCGACTTGACTTTGTGGTTAGTCGACTTGGTGCAGGTATAGTCGACTAGGCTTTCTGACCTAGTCGACTTGGTGCAGGTATAGTCGACTAATCTTTCTAACTTAGTCGACTATCACAAAAACAGAGACTGAAGCTACATCCAGATCAATTTACAAGTCGACTTGTAATTGGGGTTAGTCGACTACATTCTTAGTCGACTGATCTAATTGATAGTCGACTAATATGACTTTACAGAGAGTTGACACTTTCCTGGTCTGCCAACAGTTATGCTGTTGATTATGGGTTGTGGGAATACATTGTAATGGAATAGTGTGCCAGGAATTGGTAGTTTAGGGGAGGCTAAAACTGTATAGCCGGTTTGGCTTTCTCTCTGTACATACAGTTTTGATAAATAAAATTTACATTCTCCAAAAAAAAAGAGTTAACGTTTCAAGATCGCATCTAACACTCGGATGGAGTTAAGCTCCTGGATCGTGTTTGGAATGAATCGACTTCGATATAGAGATCGATAAGAAGACTTCGGCTTGTTTAGTTTTTATTTAGATCTTGTGCAAAGGTGATTAGTGTAACACCCCGCTCCCAGAATACGTACTTAGTTGCGTATTCGGAATTTCGATCGTATTTTTTGATTTACTTCCTGTATTTGTTTTGTATTATTAATTATTTATATGATCGTTTTGTCTTGGATCCAGATTCACGGACTCGGAGTCAGCCTAGTCTGAACCGAGGGCCCGATCCGGGAGTATTGCTCGATTTGGACATTCTGGTATTTAGATTTGACCGATTTTAGTTTTAAACATTATTTTTAAATATTTTAGATTTTCTATGATTTTCTGGAATTTTCCCGAATTAAAATAAAAATCTTCAAAACCGGTGTCGACCAGTGCCGCTGACCGATTCTCAGATTTTTAATTTACAAATGGATTGGAATTTCAAGAAGAGTCTTTTTACATTATCTCTTAGAATCACATTTCCTATCTAAATACCTTTTCTGGAGATTTTATAAATTTATGAAAATTCCACCGGATTCGGTATCGGCGAGTATCGCTGGTTGATTCCAGGATTTTTTAGTTTACAAACGGAGTTGAATTTCAAGAAACGGCTTTCCATAACTTCTTAAAATCATATTTTTCTATCTAAATACTTTTTCTGAGAATTTTCAGAAATTATCAAAATCCGGCCAATCCGGTGTAGACCGAGATTGACGGTTGACTTCAGGATTTTTATATTGAAGATTGGATTTTATTTCTGAAAACCAATTTCACCAAAAATATTTATATAATATTTATTATTTTTGAGAATTTTTGGGAAGTTTTCCGAGTTACTCCATTTTTCGGGCTTTTCTGGAGTTTCGGTGTTTTCCCCGAATACCGGAATCTATCCAGATATTATATTTATTTATTTACTTTTCTCTCTCCCTCCTCAGACGCGAGAATCCTCAGTCCCGGATCTGATCTTAAATGCGAAGATTCCATTTCTATCTGCATTTAATGCACTGCTAATCAATTCCAATCAAGTCATTATGACTTTTGTCCTTTTGTTAAACGCAGCTTTTTAGCTTTCCCTGGGCGCGACTTTAACTCCCGCGTTTGGCCCATTTTGGCCTAAACGCAGGTGGAGGGCTGCGTTTGGAGAAGGAGACACAACTTTCTTTTGTGCGTTCTCTTTTGTCTTGGAAAGAGAGGACAACAATATTATATTATATCTCCTTCCATTATATAACCACTCCCTCCTTCTCTCTCTTTCATTTTTTTCTTCTTCTTTTTGCAGTCAATAGAGAGGCCAACGGCAGCCAACTCCCTTGGCCGGCCACTACTCCACCATCTCCTCCACCACTCCTTCACCAAATCCTCCACCATTCTCCCCTCCATCTCCTCCTCCATTTCCAACAACAACACCACCTCCGTAACATCTTCTTCCTCCTCTTTTTCACCATAAAACACCAAACAACCCATCCTCTCCATCAAACTTCACCACTCTCTCCACCACCACCTGCACCACCGTAACTTCCACCAAGCATACTGTAACGCCCCGATCCTGCGGGTACGGAGACGTTACTGCAACGTATATACGCAAGTCAGAAATACCTTCACGTATATACGCTAAGCATCAGTACAGGCAAAAATCAGAGTGCGGAAGCACGTGGTGCATTATACATTTCAACACATGAGTACAGTTACAAAGTTATCACCAGATGTGATCCAATATTACATGAATATTACATCACCAATATGGCGCAAATGCGAGAATACAAGGGAATGTACAAGTATGAATAGTACAAAAGCAGGCTCAGAGTCATAACAGGAAAACTCTAGAGCCGCACAAGGGGGCCTGGAAGGATAGAGCTCCGGATGATCTGCTGGAGATCCACGCTACCGCTGCGCCACTCTGATCAGCAACTGGGAGAATTCATAAGCTCCAAACTCTGTCATGCTCCAAGCTTCAAAACCTGGACATGAGGATCCAGAGGAGTCAGAACTCCCCAGGCGAGTGGTGATGCAAAAGCCAGGTGGCGAGCCAGGATAAGCACATGTGTAACGATAATTCTGGATCATAACATGAAGCAGGCAGGAACAAGTAGATATACAGCAATTGATGGCAAGTAGAGAAGACTTATAGTATAATCAGATAAGAACAGGAAACAGGCGGAATAGAATACAAGTAGAAGGTAGAATATGAACAGGTATAGCATAATAATCATAAAATAGGAAATCCGAAGTAAAATCCAATACAAGCAAAAATGGTAAGAGCAAGCAAAACCGATCGTACATTTTTAGGTCACGGCTCCATGAGACTAGTATATCGAAGGAATAATCCAAACAAGGAAACCCTCATCTATATACCTTTATCTCATGTTGCCGTAATCCAAGCGCATATGACGGATCCACAGTTGGCGTCTTTTATTATTATTATTACTTGTCTTACCCTGATGTCTAGCTATGTGAACTAGCGTCCCAGCACACATAGATCCACATCCGAGAAAGCAAGGTTGTTATTGGAAACCAGCGGGGGTATCAACGAACTATGTTTACAGTGGGTCCCGTACATACCCGGGACCACGGCCCAGGATTGTTCCGTTGCTTGGTGGACGGAACCAGCCGCAAGGCTAACAGGAGGGTCTTATGTATGCCCTTATCATGATGGTACCAGGAAGGAGGGAGCCAGCACTCCCCTCGGTCGCCTGGAGGCCCACAGGTCAGACCGGAAATTTAGTTGCACAACATACCTAATACCACTGTAAACACGAACACATATTGATAGCCGCAAGTTTCCCCCGACCCGATGCAAGTTGTCTCATTTTACGGTTTATTAGATGATTATCAGATTCTGGGAATGAGCAAGAACAAGTCAGGAATATCAGGAATACATGTATATCAGGAGTACTGGTTCGTACTATAATGTATCACATGTGTATCAGGAGTACAGTTTGTACTATCAAGATGTCGGGTCATCATTCCCGTTATCGTGATAAGCATGAGAGTCAGGTATATCATGCGGGGTGTCAAGTGATAGCATGACAGGAGGATGATATTTGGCAGGTGACCAATCATGTCAAGAGATTGATATTAGTCCGGTGGCAAGTCATGTCATAGCAGATAACAAGTCATGTTATAATCAGAAGCCAGTGCCAAGTAGCAAGTCGGGTGTCAGGTGATGGTACAACAGTTGTCAAGTAATATAAACAGGTGATAGGCATTAGCATGCAGATGGTAAGTATCAAGCAAAAGCATATCAAATATTAACATATCAAGTTTGTCAAGTAATAGAATAATAGTTGAACACAATCAAAGAAGGCGTTAGTTCCAAACAGCATAAGTCATGAATAATACAAGTCGACCGATGAAATAGGAAAGTCAAAGGGGAAAGCGAGAACACTCGCATAACCAATAAAATAGTAAGGCAAGAGGATAGCGAGATCACTCGCCTAAATCTTAGTGAAATCTCTGATATCCGGAATCCAGGAAATCGACGCGTCAGTGCGTTAGAGAGAAAGTAAGGGAGAAGTCCAGGGAGAGAGAAGTATATGGAATTGGAGTGTGCACAGGGAAACGCGGGTTTGAGCATGGGATGCGAGGGTCGCAGACGCGGGAATCGCATCGCGGGAAATACCAGACGCAGGAAATAGCAGACGCGGAAGTCACAAATGCGGGGAGTCGCGTCGCGAAGGTGCCACAAACGCGGGGTTCGAGACCCGTGTTCAAATCAGGACGCGAGGAGAACGCGGACGCGAGTATAAACTCTGCGTCACGACAAAATGAATAGAACACAGACGCGGGCATGGGATCCGCGTTAGGAAACAAACAGAGAGAAGGGAAGGTGATATTCGTTAAGTGACAAGTCTTGTAATAACAATAGATGATGCAAGTCCCGACGATAAGGTCCATATAGAAAGAAGTGTTTAACCACGGCAAACAGTCAAGATTAGTCGACTAGGGAGATATAGTAGTCGACTAATGAAAGAGTTAGTCGACTATAGATAAGGGACAAGTCGACTAATAGGACTGCGTTATGGGAGAGCTGCGTTTCAGGAAGAAAGTTAGTCGACTAGGGGCAAATGCCAAGTCGACTAGCAAGGTTGCGTTTTCAGGAAGGGCGCGTCTTCAGAAGGAGGTTAGTCGACTAAGGGAAACATGTAGTCGACTAACAGAGTCGCGTCCCAAGAAATAAGGCTGCGTTTCAAAGGGGTTAGTCGACTTACAGTTGGGTCAAGTCGACTAATCAAGTGCAACAGAGAACAGAGTTAGCTTTTTGAGAGTTGTGGTTATTGATATAAAAACACAAGTATATAAACGAGTTATCCAAGTCTTTGGCGAGTAAAATTACTCGCCTACAGGTTCCTTGCTGCGTCCGACGAAGGGAAGTTCGGCCCCAATCCAAAAGGAGGGTACCGGCCCTAAGTCTTGCCAGCGGAGAAGAACGCGGCCCCAATCCAAAAGGAGTGGCCGGTCTTCACAAGGTGATGGAGAGAGGTTGAAGGTGCAAGTCTAGTTCACTTTGCCAAAAATGGGATTTTGCAAACGGTGCCACGGGGAGCGACAAGTTGGCTAGAATGAAAGAGCTCGCCGAGGAGGTGAAGATGATATACTTGGTGGTGGCTACGGTGGTGTATATGATGGTGGAGAGGGTGGTGAAACTTTGGAGCTTAATGGGTTCATGGTGGAGAAATGAGGAAGAAGAAGATGGTAGAGGTGGTGTTGTGGTGGTTGTTGATGTTAGAATGAAGAAGGAGATGGAGGGGAGAATGATGGTGGAATTTGGGGTGAAAATGGTGGAGAAATGATGGAGAAATGGGTGGCCATGGGAGTAAGGGCTGCCATTTTCGTTCTCAGCAAGCTTGCTGGAAACAAGGGAGGAGGAGAAGAATAAATGAATGCAAGAGAGAGAAGGAAAGTGGGGTATATATAAAGGTAAAGGAAAACATTATAATAATGTTGCACTTTTCAAATCAAAAGGACACACAAGAAGGACTTGCGTTTTCCTCTCCAAAACGCAGCCCATAGACCTGCGTTTAGGCCTAAATGAGCCAAACGCGGAATTTAAAGCCGCGTCCGGGGAGGATGCAAAAGGCTGCGTTTCAACAAAAGGACAAAAGTCATGATGACTTGATTGGGATTGATTGGCAGTGCATTAAATGCAGCATGGAGAGGATCTCCGCATTAAATGCAAAATCCCAGGAGCGAAGCTTGCGTTTGGCGAGAAGAGAGAAAAAGTGGGAAAATATCTGGACACTATTCGGTATCTGGGAAAACACCGAAAACTCCGGAAAAGTCCCAAAAATAAAGTAACTTGCAAAGCTTCCCAAAAATTCTCAAAAATAATAAATATTATAAATGATTTTTGGTGAAATCGGTTTTCAGGAATTCAATCTCATTTTCAAAATAAAAATCATAAGGTCAACCGTCAATACCGGTCTACACCGGGCGGCCAGATTTTGATAAAATCTGAAAAATCCCAGAAAATGTCTGAAAGAAGAAATTATAATTCTAAGAAGTAATATGAAAGCGGAATCTAGAAATTTGATTCCAATTGTAAATTAAAATTCCTGGAATCAACCAGTGATACTGGCCGACACCCAATCCAGTGAAATTTTGATAAATTTAGAAAATTCTCAGAAAAAGTGTTTAGATAGAAAAGGTGATTTTAAGAAGTTACTGGAAAGCCGTTTCTTAAAATTAACTCCGTTTGTAAATTAAAAATCCGAGAATCGGTCAGCGGTACTGGTCGACACCGGTTTTGAAGATTTTCAACTTAATTAGGAAAATTCCAGAAAATCATAGAAAATCCAAAATATTGAAAAACAGTATTTAAAACTGAAATCGGTCAATTTGGAATAACAAAAAGATCAAATTGAGAAATCTACTAGGATCGAGTCCCCGGTTCAGACTAGGGCTGACTCCGAGTTCACAAATCCGAATCCAAGGCAATACGATCATATGAATAATTCATAATACAAAACAAATACAGGAAGTAAATCAAAAATACGATCAGAAAATATGAATACGCAACTAAGTACGTATTCCGGGAACGGGGTGTTACACTCCATCCACCTTACAAAAAATTGCGTCCTCGCAATTTCGATAAGGGGTGAAATGAACACAAAAAGATAGGAATGAGGATTATGCCAATCAAGATATGGATAACTATGAGCTGTCCTCCCAGACTGAACGGCTAACTCAAGACAGAGGCATCCGCCCTTCTGCCGTGTATACATCCTCTGACGGTGCCATACTGATCTGATGTCTGCTCATAAGGGAACGCTGTCAGAACTTCAAAAGACTACCCCATTCTGAATGATTTAAGGTGAGCTGGCTTGGTAAGATAATCAATAACACTTCGATCAGACTGTGAGCCAAAATGATGAAATCCTTAGTGTTGGAGTCCATAATATAATATAAAACCCTGCATGGTAAGATGTCATCCTTTTGCAGTAGAATCACTGACGGGCTTCATACTGGGCTTTGCTAACTCTGAAAGACGTAGCCAAGAATATAAAATAACTGTGAAGAATTCGGAATACTGACTTATGAATGATAAACCGACTGCAGATGAAACAGGAAGAAGATATCTGAGCCCTGCAAGATTTGTGGAATGGATCATTGACAAGGGCCATGGCGATAGCTCAGATATAGTGATGGAACTCTGTTCAGCAGATCCATGAAAGCACGCTAGAAGAAATCCGAGGAATGGCTAGAGTGCCAAGCACTGAAGGGACTAGCCACGGATGAAACCAAGCCTAGATGAGGTTATCGCGTAACACAGCTCAGGTGTTAAACATTAGGGTGCGGCGAGGCTAACGCTCTGCGAGACTCGCATATGGCGAAGCTCACGCGACGAAGCCAGCGCGTAACACAACGCTAAATGCTAAGCACCAGGGTGCAGCGAAACTCACACCTGGTTAGGTTCACGGATGACTAGAACACGACCTTCGCTTAGCGAGGCTAGCAGAGCCCAGGTTCTGCCAAGTCAATAAGGATTACCAGAAGTTCGTGGCTCTGAGAACATGATCAAGAAATTATAATAACCGAAACATGTCCCGAATGTTGTCTTCTAAGTAATAATCTGACTGTAAATCAGCTCTAAGAATATCCGAGTTCTACGAACATAGTTGAAGAAATCATGACCGCTATTGGAGGAATAGGAATGAAAAATATCATAACTTTGTCTGCCAGAAGTCTTGATTCTGAATTACTGTTATATACTGATACTTCAAATGTAATGATACAGTCTACCTGATTATATAAGCGATGACTACTCCACTTGACGTACCGGTCTCCTAGGATGTATCCATAAATACAAGAATATAATGCGAGGCCGAAGATCTGCCCAGTATAAGATAATGTGATATACCAGAGTCGAGGAATGCCAGAACATAATGAGAGTGACTACATCTGCCCTGCTATTACCTCTCTAGCTACGCATATCTTAAGTTGGCATAAAGGTTATAAAAATCAGAATAGCAAAAATAGGAGAGATAGGAATCATGAAATAGGGAGAGATATAGGACGGACTAGGATTGATGGTGATAGTGCAATGAGGAGGATATGATATAGAGAAGTTTACCAACTCCCGGACATGCTAAAAATGGGGATAAATAGTTACGGTCAGTACTTTCAGGGCTCCTTTTTCAGATATTGAGCATCCCTTCTTGTTCTCACCCCATCATATTGAGCATCCCGACTTCCTCTTTCGTCAGATTATATGTTTGCCTCCCTTCATCATGTGCCCTAGTTCTCGGTCTCTTTTGTATATGACTCCATGCTGGACGCTGGGGATGAAGTGAGGTTATTCTGACAGTAGGTCCTGGATTCCCTCACAACGGTGATACTGGAAGAGTTGATCTGATCGGTGTAATGTTCTCTGCTTTCTTGAACAGACAGTCACTTTTCAACTAATCTCTGAACCCGCGTATGACATAATTCGTAACCTTTCTGGTGGTTGTGTTGTAGGTGCCCGGCTTCAGACAATATCCGCATATCATATGTTAAGGGCAAGGTTGGAGGGATGACTTAGCTAGTAGGGCATCCAGAGGCCTGTCTGAGCCTTTACTTCCATCAATTAAGAGGGTCTCTTCACCAACTTCATCTGCAACTCATCCTAATCTTTCTTCTCTGGGTCCATTCCACTTCCCGGATGATGACAAAAGAACTTGAGAATACTCCTTGGGCTGCTTGGGGATAAGAAACATCCAGCTCTTCATCTTCATTTATCACTTAAGATATTGCTTGCTCGGTTCTCCTTGTCGGCCACCATGTAAAACACCGACCGACTCTGCCTTAGGAATTTTGCAGTGTACTTATTTACAATCCAATCTCCCTACCGCAATTTGATAAATCAATCTTTCATTTCTTCCTGGGCTATTACAGAGAAGAATCTTCCTATAGAAATCCTTCGAGAACTAGTCCCAAGTGTTGGGCTTTCCCAGTCTCGCTGCTTCCGCCAACTACTACATCCAGGCTACATCTTCTAACTGAATATTGATCATTTTCACCTAGTTCAGTCAGGGACCCAAGTTGACTTAGAAGATCCATCAGGTTTACTGACCACTGCTATGCATCCAGGGCTTCTCCATGCTTGAAAAGATTGCCGGCTGTAATTTCCTGAAATCTAACATGTCGCCTGGCTTCTGTTCCCGGAGTGCAACCAATGATCCTTGGTGCGGGACCTTCGTCTGTACTCGATCGTGTCTCATCATATCTTGCAGAAATAGTCTCAAATAAGATTTTCTCCGTTAGGGTTACCCTAGGAAGAACCAGAACCGTTATGATTTCCCCATCTTTTCATGTCCGAGTTGGTCCAAGAATAACAAGAAACTAAAGTATGAAAGGATGGGAGAACTTCAGAATTCAAGGATAAGATTATCAAGAGAGAATGGATAACTTTGTACTTATAGTTGGATTGTATAACCAAGACTCATGCACTCCAGTTGTAAATTTCTTTACCATTAATTTGTCGACTGGTTGTACTGAGGATGTGAGAGCCTAGGCTCTGATACCACCCTGTAACGCCCCGATCCTGCGGGTACGGAGACGTTACTGCAACGTATATACGCAAGTCAGAAATACCTTCACGTATATACGCTAAGCATCAGTACAGGCAAGAATCAGAGTGCGGAAGCACGTGGTGCATTATACATTTCAACACATGAGTACAGTTACAAAGTTATCACCAGATGTGATCCAATATTACATGAATATTACATCACCAATATGGCGCAAATGCGAGAATACAAGGGAATGTACAAGTATGAATAGTACAAAAGCAGCCTCAGAGTCATAACAGGAAAACTCTAGAGCCGCACAAGGGGGCCTGGAAGGATAGAGCTCTGGATGATCTGCTGGAGATCCACGCTACCGCTGCGCCACTCTGATCAGCAACTGGGAGAATCCATAAGCTCCAAGCCCTGTCATGCTCCAAGCTTCAAAACCTGGACATGAGGATCCAGAGGAGTCAGAACTCCCCAGGCGAGTGGTGATGCAAAAGCCAGGTGGCGAGCCAGGATAAGCACATGTGTAACGGTAATTCTGGATCATAAACATGAAGCAGGCAGGAACAAGTAGATATACAGCAATTGATGGCAAGTAGAGAAGACTTATAGTATAATCAGATAAGAACAGGAAACAGGCGGAATAGAATACAAGTAGAAGGCAGATTATGAACAGGTATAGCATAATAATCATAAAATAGGAAATCCGAAGTAAAATCCAATACAAGCAAAAATGGTAAGAGCAAGCAAAACCGATCGTACATTTTTAGGTCACGGCTCCATGAGACTAGTACATCGAAGGAATAATCCAAACAAGGAAACCCTCATCTATATACCTTTATCTCATGTTGCCGTAATCCAAGCGCATACGACGGATCCACAGTTGGCGTCTTTTATTATTATTATTACTTGTCTTACCCTGATGTCTAGCTATGTGAACTAGCGTCCCAGCACACATAGATTCACATCCGAGAAAGCAAGGTTGTTATTGGAAACCAGCGGGGGTATCAACGAACTATGTTTACAGTGGGTCCCGTACATACCCGGGACCACGGCCCAGGATTGTTCCGTTGCTTGGTGGACGGAACCAGCCGCAAGGCTAACAGGAGGGTCGTATGTATGCCCTTATCATGATGGTACCAGGAAGGAGGGAGCCAGCACTCCCCTCGGTCGCCTGGAGGCCCACAGGTCAGACCGGAAATTTAGTTGCACAACATACCTAATACCACTGTAAACACGAACACATATTGATAGCCGCAAGTTTCCCCCGACCCGATGCAAGTTGTCTCATTTTACGGTTTATTAGATGATTATCAGATTCTGGGAATGAGCAAGAACAAGTCAGGAATATCAGGAATACATGTATATCAGGAGTACTGGTTCGTACTATAATGTATCACATGTGTATCAGGAGTACAGTTTGTACTATCAAGATGTCGGGTCATCATTCCCGTTATCGTGATAAGCATGAGAGTCAGGTATATCATGCGGGTGTCAAGTGATAGCATGACAGGAGGATGATATTTGGCAGGTGACCAATCATGTCAAGAGATTGATATTAGTCCGGTGGCAAGTCATGTCATAGCAGATAACAAGTCATGTTATAATCAGAAGCCAGTGCCAAGTAGCAAGTTGGGTGTCAGGTGATGGTACAACAGTTGTCAAGTAATATAAACAGGTGATAGGCATTAGCATGCAGATGGTAAGTATCAAGCAAAAGCATGTCAAATATTAACATATCAAGTTTGTCAAGTAATAGAATAATAGTTGAACACAATCAAAGAAGGCGTTAGTTCCAAACAGCATAAGTCATGAATAATACAAGTCGACCGATGAAATAGGAAAGTCAAAGGGGAAAGCGAGAACACTCGCATAACCAATAAAATAGTAAGGTAAGAGGATAGCGAGATCACTCGCCTAAATCTTAGTGAAATCTCTGATATCCGGAATTCAGGAAATCGACGCGTCAGTGCGTTAGAGAGAAAGTAAGGGAGAAGTCCAGGGAGAGAGAAGTATATGGAATTGGAGTGTGCACAGGGAAACGCGGGTTTGAGCATGGGATGCGAGGGTCGCAGACGCGGGAATCGCATCGCGGGAAATACCAGACGCAGGAAATAGCAGACGCGGAAGTCACAAATGCGGGAGTCGCGTCGCGAAGGTGCCACAAACGCGGGGTTCGAGACCCGTGTTCAAATCAGGACGCGAGGAGAACGCGGACGCGAGTATAAACTCTGCGTCACGACAAAATGAATAGAACACAGACGCGGGCATGGGATCCGCGTTAGGAAACAAACAGAGAGAAGGGAAGGTGATATTCGTTAAGTGACAAGTCTTGTAATAACAATATATGATGCAAGTCCCGAGGATAAGGTCCATATAGAAAGAAGTGTTTAACCATAGCAAACAGTCAAGATTAGTCGACTAGGGAGATATAGTAGTCGACTAATGAAAGAGTTAGTCGACTATAGATAAGGGACAAGTCGACTAATAGGACTGCGTTATGGGAGAGCTGCGTTTCAGGAAGAAAGTTAGTCGACTAGGGGCAAATGCCAAGTCGATTAGCAAGGTTGCGTTTTCAGGAAGGGCGCGTCTTCAGAAGGAGGTTAGTCGACTAAGGGAAACATGTAGTCGACTAACAGAGTCGCGTCCCAAGAAATAAGGCTGCGTTTCAAAGGGTTTAGTCGACTTACAGTTGGGTCAAGTCGACTAATCAAGTGCAACAGAGAACAGAGTTAGCTTTTTGAGAGTTGTGGTTGTTGATATAAAAACACAAGTATATAAACGAGTTATCCAAGTCTTTGGCGAGTAAAATTACTCGCCTACAGGTTCCTTGCTGCGTCCGACGAAGGGAAGTTCGGCCCCAATCCAAAAGGAGGGTACCGGCCCTAAGTCTTGCCAGCGGAGAAGAACGCGGCCCCAATCCAAAAGGAGTGGCCGGTCTTCACAAGGTGATGGAGAGAGGTTGAAGGTGCAAGTCTAGTTCACTTTGCCAAAAATGGGATTTTGCAAACGGTGCCACGGGGAGCGACAAGTTGGCTAGAATGAAAGAGCTCGCCGAGGAGGTGAAGATGGTATACTTGTTGGTGGCTACGGTGGTGTATATGATGGTGGAGAGGGTGGTGAAACTTTGGAGCTTAATGGGTTCATGGTGGAGGAATGAGGAAGAAGAAGATGGTGGAGGTGGTGTTGTGGTGGTGGTTGTTGTTAGAATGAAGAAGGAGATGGAGGGGAGAATGATGGTGGAATTTGGGGTGAAAATGGTGGAGAAATGATGGAGAAATGGGTGGCCATGGGAGTAAGGGCTGCCATTTTCGTTCTCAGCAAGCTTGCTGGAAACAAGGGAGGAGGAGAAGAATAAATGAATGCAAGAGAGAGAAGGAAAGTGGGGTATATATAAAGGTAAAGGAAAACATTATAATAATGTTGCACTTTTCAAATCAAAAGGACACACAAGAAGGACTTGCGTTTCCCTCTCCAAAACGCAGCCCATAGACCTGCGTTTAGGCCTAAATGAGCCAAACGCGGAATTTAAAGTCGCGTCCGGGGAGGATGCAAAAGGCTGCGTTTCAACAAAAGGACAAAAGTCATGATGACTTGATTGGGATTGATTGGCAGTGCATTAAATGCAGCATGAAGAGGATCTCTGCATTAAATGCAAAATCCCAGGAGCGAAGCTCGCGTTTGGCGAGAAGAGAGAAAAAGTGGGAAAATATCTGGACACTATTCCGGTTTCTGGGAAAACACCGAAAACTCCGGAAAAGTCCCAAAAATAAAGTAACTTGCAAAGCTTCTCAAAAATTCTAAAAAATAATAAATATTATAAAATGATTTTTGGTGAAATCAATTTTCAGGAATTCAATCTCATTTTCAAAATAAAAATCATAAGGTCAACCGTCAATACCGGTCTACACCGGGTCGGCCAGATTTTGATAAAATCTGAAAAATCTCAGAAAATGTCTGAAAGAAGAAATTATAATTCTAAGAAGTAATATGAAAGCGGAATCTAGAAATTTGATTCCAATTGTAAATTAAAATTCCTGAAATCAACCAGTGATACTGGCCGACACCCAATCCAGTGAAATTTTGATAAATTTAGAAAATTCTCAGAAAAAGTGTTTAGATAGAAAAGGTGATTTTAAGAAGTTACTGGAAAGCCGTTTCTTAAAATTCAACTCCGTTTGTAAATTAAAAATCCGAGAATCGGTCAGCGGTACTGGTCGACACCGGTTTTGAAGATTTTCAAATTAATTCAGAAAAATTTCAGAAAATCATAGAAAATCCAAAATATTGGAAAACAGTATTTAAAACTGAAATCGGTCAATTTGGAATAACAAAAAGATCAAATTGAGAAATCTACTAGGATCGAGTCGCCGGTTCAGACTAGGGCTGACTCCGAGTTCACAAATCCGAATCCAAGGCAATACGATCATATGAATAATTCATAATACAAACAAATACAGGAAGTAAATCAAAAATACGATCAGAAAATATGAATACGCAACTAAGTACGTATTCCGGGAACGGGGTGTTACACATACCATCTTCTCCTCCTCGTCATCCTCTTTTCGACGAACTATAGATTCGTTCCCCGTAACATCGTTTGCAAAATCCCATTTTTCAAAGTGAACTATACTTGCACCATCAACCTCCTTCCCTTGTGAAGGCCGGTACCCTCCTTTTGGATTGGGGCCGTGCTCTTCTTCGTTGGCAAGACTCCAAGGCCGGTACCCTCCTTTTGGATTGGGGCCGCGCTCTTCTTCGTGTATTTTATATCAACAAACACAAACCCTCAAAAGTTGGTTCTGTTCTCTGTTTGCCCAGCATTAGTCGACTTGATCCATGTATTAGTCGACTTGAACCCTTATTAGTCGACTACACCCTTGTCCCAAGTCGACTAACTTAATGGAGACGCGGCCTTATTACTGAAGACGCGACTTTATAAGTCGACTACTCCCTTGATCCTAGTCGACTAACTTTTTCTGAAGACGCGACTCTATGAAACGCAGCTTTACTAGTCGACTACCTCTTTACCCCTAGTCGACTAACTTTTTCCTGAAGACGCGACCCTTTGAGACGCAGCCTTATTAGTCGACTACCCCTTTCTCTATAGTCGACTAACTCCTTTATAAGTCGACTAATTGCCTCTTCCTAGTCAACTAACTTTTGGCTGCCTACTTTTCCGCGTCTTCCTATTTTCCTGCGTCTCCTCCTCTCTCTTTCCTGCGTCTCTACCCTCTCTCTCTTGCGTCTCTCTCTCCGCATTTCCCTCCTTTCTTCTTTCTCTCTCGTCTCCCTCATTCCCTTTCTCTCTCTTGATTTTCTATCACTTTCTCCCTAACGCGTTGACGCGTTGATTTCTTGGATTCCGGTGATCGGGAATTTCACTATATTTTTGAGACTTAGGCGAGTGTTCTCGCTCTCGCCTCCATTTGGGTTTCCCGCTTCGT
Organism: Agave tequilana; assembly: GCA_038442645.1. NCBI lineage: Eukaryota > Viridiplantae > Streptophyta > Magnoliopsida > Asparagales > Asparagaceae > Agave > Agave tequilana. The sequence continues at coordinate 30,916 of JAVJIF010005671.1, forward strand.
CGGGTCGACATGTATTTTACTCTATATTTTCATATATTATGTATTGGGCTGAGTCCCTGTATTTGTGTATGGCCGAGTGCCAAGAACTAGACCCTTCAGCCTCCGGTCACTCACTATCTCGAAAGGGAAGTGATTGGGACCGTCAGGTCTTCGGCCCCGCCTGGTTGTCATGATCAGCGTTCAGTGCTTTACCACTTGATTCGTCTAGGTGAGATGCTGCCGGATTTCTACTCGCACTTTAAGCCGAGTTGTCCCGGTAACCTTGCCAGACGCTCTAGTGTTAAATACTGTTTGCTGCCTGTACACTCCAGCTTGCTCAGCTCCGCTTGATTGTGCTCAGCTACTATTCTATCACATGCCATGTACTTACCTGACTTGCTAACACTTGACATGCTTTATACATGCTACTATTTAACACATGTATATCACCTGACAACTGATTTGTTATCACCTAACATCAGACATGCTACTGCTTAGTAAGACCTCTTGTTATGACATGACTTGCCACCAGATTAATATCAATCGCTTGACATGACTTGTCACCTGCCAAATATCATCCTCCTGTCATGCTATCACTTAACACCCGGCATGATATACTTGACTCTTACGATTATCACGATAACGGGAATGATAACCTGACATCATGTTTACATCTTGATATATTACAGTACAAACTATACTCCTGAGATACCTGTATCCCTGACATTCCTGACTTGTTCATGCTCATTCCAGGAATCTGATAAATACATAATAAATCATAAAAAGGACAACTTGCATTGGGTCGGGGAAACTTGCGGCTATCAATATGTGTTCGTGTTTACAGTGGTATTAGGCATGTTGTGCAACTAAAACTTCCGGTCTGACCTGTGGGCCTCCAGGCGACCAAGGGGAGTGCTGGCTCCCTCCTTCCTGGTACCATCATGATAAGGGCATTCCATAAGACCCTCATGTACGCCTTGCGGCTGGTTCCGAGCACCAGTAACGGAACGTCATGGACCGTGGTCCCGGGCAAGCACGGGACCCACTGTAAACATAGTTCGTTGATACCCCCGCTGGTTTCCAATAACAACCTTGCTTTACTCGGATGTGGATATATGTGTGCTGGGACGCTAGTTCACATATCTAGACATCAGGGTAAGACGAGTAATAATAAAGTGTCAAGATAATAACCTGCTCTTTAAGTTGTAAGTAGAAGTATGTGGAATGGACGCATACTGAAGCCTGCAACTTAGACGGCTATGAATCTGTGATGTGCCTCGCCATATTTGCTTGTACTGGATTTTACATCGGATTTTCGATTTTATGGTTATTATTATATTTGCTGCTCATACCCTGCTTTATCACTTGTATCCTATTCCACCAGTCTCCTGATCTTGTCTTATCATACCACGAGTACTTCCTGCTTGATATCACTTATCACATCTACTTGCTTACATGCTTCTGCTCACAACACGGTTTTCAATGTATGATTATGATTCGGTTTTATCGATACACATATGCTTATCTCAGCACGCCATCTGGCTTTTGTATCACCACTCGCCTGGGGAGTTTCATCTGACTCCCCTGGATCCTCATGTCTAGGTCCTGGAGCTTGGAGCATGTCGGAGCTTGGAGCTTGTAGAATCCCAGTTGCTGACCTGTAATGCGCAGCGGTAGCGTGGATCTCCAGCAGACCGCCCAGAGCTCTATTCTTCCAGGCCCCCTGTGTGCCTCTCGAGTTTTCCTTTTATAAACTCGTGAGTGCCTTTTGTACTGTTCATACTTGTACACCTCTTTGTAATCTCGCAATTGCGCATATCAGTGATGTAATATTCATGTAATATTGGATCACCTCTGGTGATAACTTTGTAATTGTACTCATATGTTGGAATGTATAATGCACCACTTGCTTCCGTACTCTGATTCTTGCCTGTACTGATGCTTAGCGTATATATGTGGGTATTTTCGACCTGCGTATATACGTCGCAGTAACGTCCCCGTATCCGCGGGATCGGGGCGTTACAATTAGTCTTGATATACTCAAGTTCACACATATACAAGTTTAAAAGTTTATTGGTTTCGGTTTAACCATTTTTAAATTTTCAAGAACATATCTATCGGGTTTCATGAATAGATAGAATCAAAAGTACTTGTAACACCCCGCTTCCGGAATACGTACTTAGTTGCGTATTCAGATTTCTCGATCGTATTTTTCGAGTTACTTCCTGTATTTGTTTTGTATTATGAATTCTTTATATGATCGTTTTGCCTCGGATTTGGATTCGTGGACTCAGAGTCAGCCCTAGTCTGAACCGAGGGCCCGATCCTAGAGTTATTACTCGATTTAGTCATTCTGGTATTCTGATTTGACCGATTTTAGTTTTAAACATCATTTTCCAATATTCTAGATTTTCTATGATTTTCTGAAATTTTCCTAATTAAATTGTAAATCTTCAAAACCGGCGTCGGCCAGTTCCGTTGACCGATTCCCGGATTTTTAATTTACAAACGGTTTGGAATTTCTAAAAGTACCTTTTGACATTACTTCTTAAAATCATATTTTCTATCTAAATACTTTTTCTGGGATTTATCAGATTTTATCAAAATCCGGCCAATCCGGTGTATACCGAGATTGACGGTTGACTTCAAGATTTTTATCTGGAAAATGAGATCTAATCTTTGAAAATCGATTTCACCAAAAATCATTTTATAATATTTATTATTTTTGAGAATTTTTGGGAAACTTTCCGAGCTATTTCATTTTTGGGCTTTTCCGGAGTTTTCAGTATTTTCCCAAATACCGAGGAGATTGCCCCAATTTTTCACCTTTGTCTTTTCCCCATTTTCTCTCTCCTTCCTCAAATGCGACATTCACCTACCTGGGATTCTGCATTTAATGCAGAGATCCTCTCCACACCTCTCCATGCTGCATTTAATGCGCTGCTAATCACTTCCATCAAGTCATCATGACTTTTGTCCTTTTGTGAAACGCAGCCTTTTTGCATCTCCTCCTGGACGCAGCTTTCATTCCCGCGTTCAATTCTTTGGCTTGAAACGCAGCCCATCTCCTTCCAATGAAACACAAGTTTCATTCCTTGGCTTCCAAAGTCAAACTTGCAATCATTACTTCCCAACTGTATAAATCACCCCACTCCTTCTCTCTCTTTCATTTCTCTTCTTCTTCTTCCTTGTTTCCTGCAACCACCAACAGAGAGCAAGGAAGACAACCTCTTGCTTCTTTGGCCACCATACTCCACCTTCTCCATCTCCATTTTCACCACCAACACCATCACTTCTTTCTTCTCCATCTCCTCCTCCTTTTCCAACAACAACAACATCTTCATACCACCTTCTTCAACCTCTTTCCACCATAAAACACCAAAGAACCCATCCTCTCCACCAAAACTTCACCACCATCTCCACCACCACCTACATCTCCTTGGCCACCACCAAGTATACCATTTTCACCTCCACGGCGAGCTCTTTTATTCTAGCCAACTAATCGCTCCCCGTGGCACCGTTTGCAAAATCCCATTTTGGCAACTTGAACTAGACTTGCACCATCAACCTCCCTCTCTTGTGAAGACCGGCCACTCCTCTTGGATTGAAGCCGCTTTCTTCTCCGGCGGTAAGACTTAGGGCCGGTACCCTCCTTTTGGATTGGGGCCGAACTTTCCTTCGTTGGACGCAACAGAGGATCATCGTTAGGCGAGTGCTTTTCCTCGCCAAAGACTTGATTAACTTGTATTTGCATATCAACAAACCATAACTTCCAAAGTTAGTCTTGCTCACTGTTTGGCAGTATTAGTCGACTTGACTAATTCATAAGTCGACTAGCCCCTTTGAAACGCAGTCCTATTTCTGAGAACGCAACTCTGTTAGTCGACTAACTCTTTTCTGAAACGCGCCCTTCTTGGAAACGCAGCATTCCTAGTCGACTTGGCAATCACCCCTAGTCGACTAACTTTTCTTCTGAAGACGCGGACCTTTGAGACGCGAACTTTATTAGTCGACTATCCATTGTTCCTAGTCGACTAACGCAGCTCCCTTGAGACGCAGTCCTCTGAGACGCGACCTTGACTAGTCGACTACCCACAATTTCCAAGTCGACTAACCTTTCTGCCTGAGACGCGGCTCTCTCAGACGCGGCTTTATCAAGTCGACTACCCCTAACGCTCTAGTCGACTAACCTTCCCCTTGAAACGCAGCTCTCCCAAACGCAGCCTAGCTAGTCGACTTGTCCCTTGTCTATAGTCGACTAACTCCTTGATTAGTCGACTACCCATAAATTCCTAGTCGACTAACTTTGGCTGACAGCTGTGGTTGATCACTTTCTTGAATATGGACCTTATCCTCGGGACTTGTATTATTTATTGTGTTATTTATCACCTGCCAAATATCATCATCCTGTCATGCTATCACTTGATACCAGCATGATCTACTCGACTTGTGATTATCACGTTTACGGGAATCCTGCCTTGTTATCCTGTACTATGTACAGTGACCTGTTATCCTGAATGGAACTAAGTGCCACATGAAGCAAAGTGCCACATCACACTCGTGGTGGGGGCCACCTCTTGAATCTGTGGGGGCCACCTCTAGAATCCATCCCCTCAGAGCAAAGTACCACATGGAGCAAAGTGCCACATCACACTCGTGGTGGGGGCCACATCTTGAATCTGTGGGGGCCACCTCTTGAATCTGTAGGGCCATTTCCTGTCTTGACCAGTTATTCCCGTAATCTGATAATATTGATAAGCCATAAAAAGGACAACTTGCACGGGGAATGGGAGGAAGTGATGGATGCCGGAATGATGCCTTGCTTATAGTAGTGGATAACCTGAACTGACGATTCGTGTTAGAGGGATTTAAGGCCCTCAGAAGATGCGTGTTAGGGGGATTTAAGGCCCTCAAGCTGGTCCCGGGTGTACGGGAACTACTATAAGAGGAGCTATCAGTTCTTCATCATCTTCTAGTAACAACCCTCGCCTTGCTTATATATGGATGTATGTGTGTTGGGATGTACACCAGGACACATACCTAGATATATGAGTCAGACGAATAATAATAATAAAAGACTCCAGTTATGCCTGTCTTGATTCCTGTTATGATTCCTGTCATGAACTCCTGTCATGCTTGTTATGATTCCTGTTATTCTTGTTATGAACTCCTGTTATGACTACTGTGTGGTTTGCAACTCTGGTTCTATGCGCTTGGATTACGATGATATGAGATAAAGGTATATAGATGAGGGTTTCCTTATTTGGATTATTCCTTCGATGTACTAGTCTCACGAAGTCGTGACCTAAGCTTGTACAATCGGTTTTGCTCGTAATGAGGTTTTATATCGGATTTCCTGTTTTATGATGATTATGTTATACTTGTTTATACCTGCTATATTTGTGTTCTAACCCTCCTGTCTTCTGTGCCTGATATCAATTATTGTATACACACTTGTGCCCATCCTGGCTCGCCACTTGGCTTTTGCCTCACCACTCGCCTGGGGAGTTCTGACTCCTCTGGATTCTCATGTCCAGGTTTCGGAGCTAGGAACGTGTGGATCCTCCCTGTTGCTGATCAGAGTAGTGCAGCGGTAGCGTGGATCTCCAGCAGACCGTTCAGAGCTCTATCCTTCCAGGCCCCCTGTTTGCCTCTCGAGTTTTCCTATTGCAAACTCGTGAGTGCCTTTTATACTATTCATTCTTGTACACCCTTGTATTCTCGCAATTGCGCCATTATGGTGATGTAATCTTATTGTAATATTGGATCACCCCTGGTGATAACTTTGTAACTGTACTCATGTGTTGGAATGTATAATGCACCACTTGCTTCCGTACTCTGATTCTTGCCTGTACTGATGCTTAGCGTATATACGTGAGGGTATTTCTGACCTGCGTATATACGTTGCAGTGACGTCCCCGTACCCGCAGGATCGGGGCGTTACAGGGTGGTATCAGAGCCTAGGCTCTCACATCCTCAGTACGTCCAGATGGCAAATTAATGGTAAAGAAATTTGCAACTGGAATGCATGAGTCCTAGTTATACAATCCAACTACAAGTGCAGAGTTATCTCTCTCTTTCTTCTGATCCATTCCTTGTATCCTGAGACCCTTCAATCTTTTCCCTTCCAGTTTCTTCTTGTTTCCCACTCCAACCAACTCAAATATGGAAAGACGGGGACACGCAATGGTCCTAGTACCTCTCAAGATGGACCCAACAGAGACAATGATGGTATGATAAGGATACTTTAAGGGATGATGCAGAGTCAACAACAGCAGACAGAGCTTCTACGACAAGGACTGTTAGTTGCACCCCGAGAACAGAGGCCAGGCAACGTGTCAGATTTCAGGAGATTACAGCCGGCGATCTTTTCAGGAACAGAGAAGCCTCTGGATGCGGAACAGTGGCTGATAGACACAACAGATCTTTTGAAGGCGGCCAGAGTCCCTGATGAGAACCAAGTGGAAGTGGCCAAGATACAATTGAAGGATGTGGCCCGGACATGGTGGTTGGCGGAAGAAGCAACACTGGAAAAACCCATCACATGGGACCAGTTCTCAAAGGGTTTCTATGAGAGATTCTTCCCGGCAACAGCTCAAAAGGAAATGGAAGAACAATTTATCTGGCTACAACAACGGAATCGGTCAGTGGATGAATATGCTGCCGAATTCTTGAGGCTTAGCAGGTTTGCACCTTACATGGTGACAGACGAAGAAAAACGGGCTAGCCGATTTCAGTAAGGGCTGAAGATGGATGTTCAGATGCTTCTTATTCCTCAACAGCTGAAGACGTACTCTCAGGTTCTCTCCATTGCCCGTGAAGTAGAACGAGGACTGGAGAAGAAGAATGAGAACCAGGTGCAGAACAAGTCAGTAAAGAGACCCTTTCAGTTGATGAATGAAGAAGATACAGCTAGGACAATCAATGGCCCGATAGTCAAGCGACCGTTCCAACCCCCTCTTCCTCAGATCATATGCAACTTCTGCCACAAGCCCGGACATTATAGGAAGGATTGTCGAATGGCTAACGGACTATGCTTAGCCTGTGGAACGGGAAGTCATGCAATAAGATATTGCCCATTCAGAAGGATAGGAAATATGGCACCAATCAGACCAGCACTTCCAGCCCCACCACTTCCAGCTCCACCACATAGAAGGAACCCAGAACCCGTAGACCAAAGAGCTCCATTTCCACCCCAGCAGTATGATCACCCACAGAGAGGAGCAAGACCTAGAGCAGATTATGGCAGAGGCCAAGTTCACAACATGGCGGCAGAGGTATCAGATGAAGCAGCAGCTGAGTATGAAGCTCAATATCTGGAGCAGGAACCTTGAGGATGTCACTATTACAGCAACCACTGACCTTTGTATTTGGAGTTGGTTATCCTTGTCAAGCTACCCCTGATCTTTTGTACCTTGGGTTGGTTATCTTTCTAAATATTCCACCTTATCCTATTCTCATTGTCCATCCTGGTCCTTCCTGTGTTCATCTTACCCCCGTTTTGGTTTTTCAAAGCCTCTATTTCCGCCCTTGTCCTCTTTGTGTTCAATTTACCCCTTATCGAAATTGCGAGGACGCAATTTTTTGTAAGGTGGATGGATTGTAACACCCCGCTTCCGGAATACGTACTTAGTTGCGTATTCAGATTTTTCGATCATATTTTTCGAGTTACTTCCTGTATTTGTTTTGTATTATGAATTCTTTATATGATCGTTTTGCCTCGGATTTGGATTCGTGGACTCGGAGTCAGCCCTAGTCTGAACCGAGGGCCCGATCCTAGAGTTATTACTCGATTTAGTCATTCTGGTATTCCAATTTGACCGATTTCAGTTTTAAACATTATTTTCCAATATTCTAGATTTTTTATGATTTTCTGGAATTTTCCTAAATTAAATTGTAAATCTTCAAAACCGGTGTCGGCTAGTTCCGTTGACCGATTCCCGGATTTTTAATTTACAAACGGTTTGGAATTTCTAAAAGTGTCTTTTGACATTACTTCTTAAAATCATATTTTCTATCTAAATACTTTTTCTGAGATTTATCAGATTTTATCAAAATCCGGCCAATCCGGTGTATACCGAGATTGACGGTTGACTTCAGGATTTTTATCTGAAAAATGAGATCTAATCTTTGAAAACCGATTTCACTAAAAATTATTTTATAATATTTATTATTTTTGAGAATTTTTGGGAAACTTTCCGAGCTATTTCATTTTTGGGCTTTTCCGGAGTTTTCAGTATTTTCCCAAATACCGAGGAGATTGCCCCAATTTTCCACCTTTGTCTTTTCCCCATTTTCTCTCTCCTTCCTCAACGCGGCATTCACCTACCTGGGATTCTGCATTTAATGCAGAGATCCTCTCCACACCTCTCCATGCTGCATTTAATGCGCTGCTAATCACTTCCATCAAGTCATCATGACTTTTGTCCTTTTGTGAAACGCAGCCTTTTTGCATCTCCTCCTGGACGCAGCTTTCATTCTCGCGTCCAATTCTTTGGCTTGAAACGCAGCCCATCTCCTTCCAATGAAACGCAAGTTTCATTCCTTGGCTTCTAAAGTCAAACTTGCAATCATTACTTCCCCACTGTATAAATCACCCCACTCCTTCTCTCTCTTTTATTTCTCTTCTTCTTCTTCCTTGTTTCCTGCAATCACCAACAGAGAGTAAGGAAGACAACCTCTTGCTTTCTTTGGCCACCATACTCCACCTTCTCCATCTCCATTTTCACCACCAACACCATCACTTCTTTCTTCTCCATCTCCTCCTCCTTTTCCAACAACAACAACATCTCCATACCACCTTCTTCAACCTCTTTCCACCATAAAACACCAAAGAACCCATCCTCTCCACCAAAACTTCACCACCATCTCCACCACCACCTACATCTCCTTGGCCACCACCAAGTATACCATTTTCACCTCCACGGCGAGCTCTTTCATTCTAGCCAACTAATCGCTCCCCGTGGCACCGTTTGCAAAATCCCATTTTGGCAACTTGAACTAGACTTGCACCATCAACCTCCCTCTCTTGTGAAGACCGACCACTCCTCTTGGATTGAAGCCGCGTTCTTCTCCGGCGGTAAGACTTAGGGCCAGTACCCTCCTTTTGGATTGGAGCCGAACTTCCCTTCGTTGGACGCAGCAAAGGATCATCGTTAGGCGAGTGCTTTTCCTCGCCAAAGACTTGATTAACTTGTATTTGCATATCAACAAACCATAACTTCCAAAGTTAGTCTTTCTCACTATTTGGCAGTATTAGTCGACTTGACCAATTTATAAGTCGACTAGTCCCTTTGAAACGCAGTCCTATTTCTGAGAACGCAACTCTGTTAGTCGACTACATGTTTCCCCCAGTCGACTAACCCTTTTCTGAAACGCGCCCTTCTTGGAAACGCAGCATTCCTAGTCGACTTGGCAATCACCCCTAGTCGACTAACTTTTCTTCTGAAGACGCGGACCTTTGAGACGAGGACTTTATTAGTCGACTATCCATTGTTCCTAGTCGACTAACGCAGCTTCCTTGAGACGCAGTCCTCTGAGACGCGACCTTGACTAGTCGACTACCCACAATTTTCAAGTCGACTAACCTTTCTGCCTGAGACGCGGCTCTCTCAGACGCGGCTTTATCAAGTCGACTACCCCTAACGCTCTAGTCGACTAACCTTCCCCTTGAAACGCAGCTCTCCCAAACGCAGCCTAGCTAGTCGACTTGTCCCTTGTCTATAGTCGACTAACTCCTTGATTAGTCGACTACCCATAAATTCCTAGTCGACTAACTTTGGCTGACAGCTGTGGTTGATCACTTTCTTGAATATGGACCTTATCCTCGGGACTTGTATTATTTATTGTGTTATTTATCACCTGCCAAATATCATCATCCTGTCATGCTATCACTTGATACCAGCATGATCTACTCGACTTGTGATTATCACGTTTACGGGAATCCTGCCTTGTTATCCTGTACTATGTACAGTGACCTGTTATCCTGAATGGAACTAAGTGCCACATGGAGCAAAGTGCCACATCACACTCGTGGTGGGGGCCACCTCTTGAATCTGTGGGGGCCACCTCTAGAATCCATCCCCTCAGAGCAAAGTGACACATGGAGCAAAGTGCCACATCACACACGTGGTGGGGGCCACCTCTTGAATCTGTGGGGGCCACCTCTTGAATCTGTAGGGCCATTTCCTGTCTTGACCAGTTATTCCCGTAATCTGATAATATTGATAAGCCATAAAAAGGACAACTTGCACGGGAAATGGGAGGAAGTGATGGATGCCGGAATGATGCCTTGCTTATAGTAGTGGATTACCTGAACTGACGATTCGTGTTAGAGGGATTTAAGGCCCTCAGAAGATGCGTGTTAGGGGATTTAAGGCCCTCAAGCTGGTCCCGGGTGTACGGGAACTACTATAAGAGGAGCTATCAGTTCTTCATCATCTTCCAGTAACAACCGTCGCCTTGCTTATATATGGATGTATGTGTGTTGGGATGTACACCAGGACACATACCTAGATATATGAGTCAGACGAGTAATAATAATAAAAGACTCCAGTTATGCCTGTCTTGATTCCTGTTATGATTCCTGTCATGAACTCCTGTCATGCTTGTTATGATTCCTGTTATTCTTATTATGAACTCCTGTTATGACTACTGTGTGGTTTGCAACTCTGGTTCTATGCGCTTGGATTACGATGATATGAGATAAAGGTATATAGATGAGGGTTTCCTTATTTGGATTATTCCTTCGATGTACTAGTCTCACGAAGTCGTGACCTAAGCTTGTACAATCGGTTTTGCTCGTAATGAGGTTTTATATCGGATTTCCTGTTTTATGATGATTATGTTATACTTGTTTATACCTGCTATATTTGTGTTCTAACCCTCCTGTCTTCTGTGCCTGATATCAATTATTGTATACACACTTGTGCCCATCCTGGCTCGCCACTTGGCTTTTGCCTCACCACTCGCCTGGGGAGTTCTGACTCCTCTGGATTCTCATGTCCAGGTTTCGGACCTAGGAACGTGTGGATCCTCCCTGTTGCTGATCAGAGTAGCGCAGCGGTAGCGTGGATCTCCAGCAGACCGTTCAGAGCTCTATCCTTCCAGGCCCCCTGTTTGCCTCTCGAGTTTTCCTATTGCAAACTCGTGAGTGCCTTTTATACTATTCATTCTTGTACACCCTTGTATTCTCGCAATTGCGCCATTATGGTGATGTAATCTTATTGTAATATTGGATCACCCTGGTGATAACTTTGTAACTGTACTCATGTGTTGGAATGTATAATGCACCACTTGCTTCCGTACTCTGATTCTTGCCTGTACTGATGCTTAGCGTATATACGTGAGGGTATTTCTGACCTGCGTATATACGTTGCAGTGACGTCCCCGTACCCGCAGGATCGGGGCGTTACAGTACTTTACATGGTTTGTATGTTTATTGTATTTCTTCCATATACATTGATGATTCATATTATTTAGAAAAACTCACTTTGATTTATTTAGCTCATGTATTTTAAGTTCTGTATTTATCAAAACTTATTTTAGATTATTATCAAAAACATAGATATATCACTTATATGTGTTTTGGATTCTATCCATGCACATCATACTTCAAAAGTATTTAAATATCATGTTTTTATATATATACAAGTTTTAGAGAAAACGAATTTTCATTTTAAAATTCTAAGTTTTGGAAAATACAGTTTTTGTTTAAAGTTAATATTGACATGCCTCAAAATTAGTTCAAATAGTTTGTAATATGTGTTGATTTTTGGTCACACATATTTGTACTTCAAATATTTATAAGAACTTATTTTTATAAAATTTATGAAGTTTTATGAGATTTTATAGGTGTTTAAAAGGTAAATTTTCATAATCTAAAACCCTGGTTTTGAGCTGCTAACGGTCGACTGACCAGTCGACCAAAATCTGGCTCGGTCGACTGACCAACCTACGCGTATAGATGTGCACAACTCTCTGATTTTTGCCACGATCGACCGGGCGGTCGACCGATAGGCTTAGCCTCGACCGACCGGTCGATCGACAACCCCAACGGTTAGAAATCCGATCGTTGGTGGTCGACCGACATATCAATTTTGACCTATTCTGAACCCCAACGACTATATTTTTAGACTCCTATAAAAATGAGTCTTTGAAGCTAGTTTTCACCAAGAATTTTAAGAGCCAAATTTCTCCACTTCTCAAGTGTTTTCAGCAAGTTTTTTTAAAAAATTTTTGTGCCTAAAATTCTTATCTTTATTTGATTCAAAGTTTTGGAAAATCAAAGAAAATCAAGTTTGACAATTTTAGTTTTTATTCTTCAATTTCATATCTATCTAAAAGTTTTTCTCAAATATTTTTTTTGTTGTTTCTTTTCTAGAACACTTTGTTTTCTCACATACTCGAGCAATCAATTCAAATCTATCTTTAGGATCTTTGTATTATGAGAAAAATTATTTATGATCCTTTGAGATCACCAAGAGACTGTTTGTGATCCTAGTGATCATCAAGTTGTATTTTTCTCTTTACTTTGTGTTAGGCTTTGTGCCTTCCTCTTGTGTAGAGGTGTGAGAGTTGGAGTTGCATACTCTAAGTTTGTATTATTGTAATTCCTCGGTAGAGATCCCTTTGTGGAAGATCCTGTGTGGATATAGCGGAAATCCTTCTGTGTGAAGTCAGGAACGTAGAGCAGTGGCTCGAACATCGAAATATGTCCCAGTATTTGCGTTTGATCCATTATCTCTCAACTCTCTTTCTCTTTATATCTTGCATTGTCTTTATTGCTCATTCATATATATGCTTGATATTGTTTGTGTGCTCACACTTGTGTTCAACTAAGAGAGCTTTTAAAGCACCTCAACTTTTATTTTAGAGGAATCTAGAGGAGTAGTTTCAGAGCCCTTTATGAGAAATTCGGGCTAACTCTTGGTTACACATAGTGTATTAGCAATTAAGTTTTAAATTCCGCATCATTTATCTTAAATTAGCACTACACCTATTCACCCCCCTCTAGGTGTACTTTCAGATACGTCCTCTGTCCCGGCGTCCACATCGAAAAGACTTTTCGAAAGCAAACGTCTTCAACAGCATTTATGAGACAATTTCTTAATCAGCAATCCCCACTCCTTCCAATCAATCTTCTAAAGAATGATATCGAGAATTCTCAAGAAGCTGATGGAGTCAGAGTTACACCGCCTTCACCCTGTATAGTCCCCACTCCTATCTCAACACGCCATCAGGAAAGAAAGACTCCAAATGCCAACCAGAGTACTGAATCGATCTGATCAAAAAATAGACGAACAGACTAGGTTGAAACAAGAATCTTGCAAAAAATAGACGAACAGACCAGGTTGAAGTAAGAATCTTGCTTATCTTTCTTGGCAGCAGGGACTTTTCACAAAAACTGATATTTCTCGACAAGCCCATCATAAAGACTGAAATTTCACGACAGCCAAACTCCTAAATATTAAGAACGCTATAATTGTTTTCATCATTTCTCTCTCTTTCCTCCGCTGGACGAAGAAGAAGAAAGACATTGTAACCCACTAGAACAAGAAATTTGGGGCGAAGAAATTCCTTAGAAGATGGGTAAATTTCTTCCCAAAGATCCACTCTATTTATAGATGAGGAGTTAGACCATTTCCTATTTGATTTCTCAAATTTCCAAGAAGTCGGACCATGTTCCAAGATTTTTAACGTGTCAAATTATCAGTCTCGAGATTTTCAGTATGTTGCATCAGCCAGATATCAACTACTATTGTTGAATGATCTCATTGATGATGACAATGATCTTGTTCATTTATTAATTTTTCAGCTGTCATCTAGCCACAATGCACCTGAATCAAGTTTCAAAGATATGCAATATGAGTCAGATCCTCGCCTGCAGCAACCTCCAGAAGAGTTCAGAATATGAAAAGTCACCTCAACTGCTCTCCCACGAAGTACAGAGGACGCTCCGACTACTCAAAGGGGTTGTCGTTCAAAAAGATCAAATTTAGTCCGCTCCCCTCCTTCTCTCTCAGAGATGTCGAGAAGGAGGAAAACGGAAGGGAGAACTGTCGTGGTAAGTTTTTAATCTTCATCAAGATCGCTTCACATGTTCCA